>OY751431.1:42579117-42887894 GCA_963565745.1 Phengaris arion
ACAGGGTTGACAAAATACAGAAAAGGCAAAACCACTAGTTATTTTATTTCCTCGAGTCCATAGCTGTACAGTAAAACCATTTTTTTTTGACTTATTGACGTTTCTGTAAATTTAGGAATCAATTACAATTCCAATAAAGTAGAAACATACATTAGTAAAAACGAAAACTTTACTAAATGATATATTGTTTCTCATAGGAAATCATATCTAAAGTACTGTGCTAATTGATCTGGGCCATTTTAAACACAATTATCTAGGCTATCGCAACATCTTTGTACCCTGTACATAAACCCTAAACTTAGGGTCAGTTCACACCGCGACGATGTGCGACGCTACACGGTGCTGCATTTTTAAGATTCAAGCCAATAAGCCATTCAAGCGCAATGTCTCGTATCGTTTCGATGTGTAATGACCTTTAGCTTTGAAAAGCGTGTATGTTAATCTTATCATATTTATTTTGAAGTTGTTCGTTAAGTTGGTTAGTACTAATTAGTGTTAACAATTACTAGTTAGAGTTTGTCAGAATAGCTTTAACAATGGCAACGAAACAATAGCTAGCTTATAGTTTGACTAATTAAGTAGGTATGCACTTAGAAACTTTTTGTATTTACTCGTCAATGTTATAATGCAACTAAACGTATTTTTTTCTAAAAGCTAAAATTATTTTAGGTTATTAATACATATTATGTAAAGTATTAAGTGTGAAGTAAAACACAAGTTGATTTGGTTGATAAGCCTACATATAGTTTGTTATTTTACAAATCATTAAGAACACATTAGCATTGTAGACTTGATAAATATTATTGAGTATGTAAGTATCGGAGGTATATTGTAGTATGATTTATCACTTAGGAATACATTTTTTATTGAATTGTCATTGTGCTGTTAAAGAGATTGTCGGATTTTTTGTTACATTACAAGGTTTTAGTGATGTGATGTGTTTTATCGATAATTTTCTGTTATACATAAGTGTATAACTATACATAAGTGTATAACAGAAAATATAACTTGATAAAAACTTGATACCCTTAAGCTTCCTATTGTGAGTACATAAGTACATAAATATATCAGTTACTTACAGAAATTAAAAGGGAAACGAAAGAAATTGGGTAAGTTGTACTGTTGGAGTCTTAGTATTAACAATATTTCAGTTAGATACGATAATCCTTTATTATGATTAAAGAAACACTGTCTTGTTTATAGCCACAATTTACAACTTTGTACTTCTGTAAGTCCCCCATAGGCCAGGCGACGGCTAGTTTGGGGGAACGTTACTTCCGCAATTTTTGCTAATGTTTTATTGGAAATTAACAATTTTTTATTGATTGTTTTAAACGTCGGGAAAAAGAAAAGTGCACCGCGACACAATACGTAAGTGTTTAAAACAATGAACAATATTCGCGTAAACCTAAGAAATCAATATATTTTTTATTGTATTGTATTTACAAAAATATTTACAAATGTTTATTATTGGCCAATTGATGTCTAGAACATATATTTATACGATACGGATAGCGAATATATTATATACGGTATCACCGTATGTTTATGTGCGCCTTATAAGTGAGTAAGCAATAATTCATTTATTCTGTGTGCTGAGTGTAAGTTTTTGTTACTGCTCGCCATGAAGAAGTTAAGTACAATTTGTATGGCATCGAAACAACTCCCCAATGGTAATTAACTCGACTAGTGACAAAAACTCGAACTTCACACACTGAAATCGTACATCTCAATATAAAACATCAAGCGAAGTTCTCAATTATTAAATTTTATTAGGTGTAAACAAGTTTTCTTAAAAATTGTAATGAACTCTAAGGAAGTTCTTATTACAAGTTATCGATATACGTTTATCGACAACGCGCCAACACTAGCCGCCATTAGCCGCGTTCTCTGTTAGGCGCATCAATCATAATCTGCGCTGTCCGGGTGTCCGCGTGTCCGGGTGTCCGTGTCCGGGTAACAACGGAAAACTTTCCGCCACTTTCCCACTCAACCAATTAGATACCTGTATACCTAATCCTACTAATATTATAAATGTGAAAGTTTGTGAGGATGGATGCATGTTTGTTACTCTTTCACGCAAAAACTACTGAACGGATTTTGATGAAATTTGGTATGGTAGTAGTTTAGGCTCTGGATTAAAACATAGGCTACTTTTTATCTCGAAAAAGTACAGTGTTCCCGCGGGATACTCGATATTATATTTACGCGGGCGGAGCAGCGGGAAATAGCTTAAATATATTGTGTTTGTTAGTTTGTATTATAGAGTATATGTAGTAAAATTGTGTGATAGGCACACTTGAGATTTTTATTTTATTATTTGTACAACAGAACTATGGTTGATTTAAACAAGTTATAGAAAGCTGTCTACTAATTAAATTGTTTGCTACTAGATAGATAGGGGTGTAAGAAGACTCTTGTCACTTCATATATAGATTCATTTACCTAATAAAGGACGCGTTTACGAAATGTGTTGTTTGACAGATAAGTATGGACTGACACTTCTTTAGAAATGTTTTGTTCAATAAATCCGGACAGCGACCAAAAAAAAATAAACCTTATTCCCACGCATTAAGATACATGCATAATAGCAAAACCCGTGTAAATATTGAGGAGACTTTTTAATATGATTTTTACAAAGCAATTATAATTGTTGTTGGATAATTTTTTTAACCGAATTTAAGGTGAACATATCTACTATCTTTGGCCATTTCCAAACAAACAAAATAAGTTACATAAGCAAATGATCCTAAACTTCCTCTTTTTGTAAATTTTGGATGAAGTGGTTCTGGAAAGTTGTTTTTTTTATACCTACTCAAAATAATTATTTTTCATAATTTTTTTAACGGATTTTATATAAAGAAGTACTCAATTTGTGACAATTGTTAGTTTTGTAGGATTTTGTTTTATTATGTCGCAAAATCGACCAATTTATGTCAAGTAAACGCGCCCTTAAAGTGGTCATAGTAAAAATACCAACTGGACTTCAGTCGAAACCACACTTTGAAGTTTGTTTGTGTGTCAGGCACGTTTGGACATGTTTTAATATAATAACAGCAGTAAAATAAACAAGGGAACATTGTTCAAACACAACTCCCGCGCAGCCGTAAAACACGCTCGCTGATTTCTGTACACCTTTGTAGTCACTGTATTAGAGCTAAAACAGTTGCTATAGGGCAGGGATGTTAGGCAGCTCCATGACCATAACCGACTATCGAAAATCCGAAATAACAAAACGTAGCCGAATACGATATAAAAGTTCCGAATAATTTCGAATAAACGTGGAACGTCTAAATTTAATACCATACTTTTGAAATTCTATAGAAATCGATTATCCGTATCCGAAAGTCGCGGATAATCCGAAATAATTAAAGCTAGTAGTAGAATACCACTTGTAACTTAAGTTACAAAATGATTATGGTTATAACATAAACCAAAAAGTAAAGAGTTGTCTTTAATTTTGTCTCGTCGGGTTTTCTAGTTTTTGCACATTCGCGGTTATTATGCTTTTGAACACAAACCATTGTTACCTAACAAATTCGCAATTGTGTATTGAAAGGGTGTATTTTGTAAACAACGTCGCAACACCGCGGATTGTTCTGCCGCCGAGTGTTAATACTTGCAATATGCGTCACTCCTGAATCATATTTCTTTGACACTCAGAAAGACAAGAATACTGCGTATTGTTGCATATCGACCCACCAAGATGATATCAAAAGAGAGTAAGGAAACTTTGCTTATATTTTTTTCGATACGTTTTGCCGTATGAAAACAACATCTTTATCTCATAGAATATCATATTATCAATATGATTTTCTATTTGATTTCTTTTGAAGTGGCGTAATATATTAATAGACACTTTGAATTACTGGAAGTTATTTGATAAGTTACCTAGAAGTTCGCTTATGATCTTTATTAGGTACAATATAATTATACAATGTTTAGAGTGTTTAGACAGTTCAACAATACCATAGGTATAATAAAAATCATAAAACTTTCCTTACAACAGTAAACTTTGTTTTGTATATTGTGAATATTGCGAGGAGAAAGTTCTTTTTTTTGCGCTAAAGGGTTGGGCAAAAACGGTTTATATATTGTTTTAAAGTTTACGAATAACATTTTTGAGTAACTGTAAAATGTATTACTTAAAGTACGTCATCATTAAATAAATAGCCGGAAAATAAACTGAAAATAATGATATTATTGCTGAACGTTAAAACATTACAAATAATATGTATGAATGTATGTGTGTATTATTATTTTATTTTTATTAATCTATTGCTCTACCAATAGTACCGATATCATAGGACGAAACGAAAACGTTTTGCAGTACACAATAACAGCTACGAACTTTCTGGAACATAATATTTAGGTACATAATATTTTAGGCATTTTTTCGTATTCTATTAGGTATTTCACAATCTTCGAATAAGTGTCGGATACAGCTTATTCGGAAGTTTTGTCGCCGCTTACTTTATATCGAGCGACATAGACAAAACATGCAAATAAGCTATCTGACACTTATCAGGCCCTCGGGCCAGGCTGTGAAACAGGCTCTAACATTATATTTTCTTCTTACAATATAAGCGTTTTTGGATAAAGCATTCAGTCGTTTTGAATTCAGGAAATCCATTCTGTTGTTCCAACCAAAGCGTTTGAGTAATCAGCGGTTTACAGACCAGTAAAAACCGGCCAAGTGCGATTCGGACTCGCTGTTTGAATTCCGTTCTATCTGTACAACTATTAGTACTTTATTTTGGATCAATAGTATTAATATCCAGCAAAAAAACAGCATAAACATCAAGTTTATTGTATGTCAGCCCCACATAAATATTTATTACTAGTCGGTTTTAGTATTTGATGTTATAGCGGCAACATAAATACATCACCTGTGAAAATTTCAACTGTCTATGTATCACAGTTCACGAGATACAACCTGGTGAGAGTGACAGACAGACAGACCAACCGACGGCGAAATATTAGTAATAGGATCCCGTTTTTACCCTTTGGATACGGAATCCTAAAAACGTTTTTTTTTTAATTAACATGAAAGATCATTAAAACCGTTGTCCTGCACATAATGTTGAGTGATTTGGAAGAAAATAACTGTAGCACACTAATAAACACCCTTTCTTTCAATTTCTTTGAAATGTTGCATCATTGCAATGTAATATTGAAAGGGACTGCTGTAAACTTTCTTTAGTTACGAGAATTGGGTAATCTGAGTATTGTTCAACTCTCTATTGTAACTACTAACTATTACAAAAACCCTACTACCCTATGAATACTCATAGGATTAAAATATGTCATTTAAAATTTTATTGCATATTTTGTAAGTGTATACATACGGTGTACACTAAATAAATACCAGCGTCTATTTTTACGTATAATTTTTTTAGCTTTTTGATGAAAAAAAAAGTAATTTCTTTGTGTTTGAACAAGATCAAAGAAAAACTAAATATATTAGTCTACTATACTAGCCGTACTATAGATATTTCGTAGGGCATTGCATATTGTCATCATCGTCTGTTGTCACTTTTACCCATATTTCATGATTTACTATAAAATCATTTATTAGTTTAATCATTATCAGCGTCATCTTTTAGGTAATTGTTTATATCGTGACATCAACGCAGCACTAGGCTTCGATAGTATAAGTAGTAGGTATGGTATTCAGTATGTACACAAGAATATATACGTTTCATTGCTAGAGCGACGCCGCGTTATGCAGAGCGGTAGAAATTCGAACTCTTGCGATTATTACAAGTGTATCTTCTTGTGTAGTGAATAAAGTTCAATTTTCGAATAGCTAACTTATAAATACACCGTCGCGTATCGTCTCGTTTCGGTGTGAACTGACGCTTAATGGCAATTCACCATGGTCGCTAAGCAATTTTACGAACTTAAATGACAAGGCGATCTGTCAAGCGAGTCGCCGCACGGCGAAAATCGACCCACGTAAGGCTGGATCTATAGGTATTGTCAGGAATCCAGAAGGCCGGAGAAAATTTCGAGCATCGCAAATAGAAACTCTGCGTTAATACAATAGAGCTGAAAATGGAAGTGTCGAGTGTCGAGCTGTCATACATGACATTGACATTTAACTCGACACTCGTGTGTTCGATTTTCAGCTCTATTGTATTGGCAGAGTTCTATTTTCAATGCTCTGAATTTTCCCCGGCCTTCCAGATTCCGGATCATATGGTCCCAGCCTCAATCCTGCATTAGGTTTAGGCTTAGATTAACCCATCTGATCGTCGTGCGTTTGAATCCCTGCCACTATGAAGCGAAATTTCTATAACTTGTACTAAATATTCTAGGTACTTCTTTTTAATCGACTTCTTATAGTTTGTGCACAGAGAGGATAACCTCTCTGTGAAATAAAATACTCAGTGAGAAAAACTATAAAGCTAGCCTCTACCTACCTTTTATTTACTAACATATTATAAAAG
The DNA here is from genome assembly GCA_963565745.1 of Phengaris arion. Taxonomy (NCBI): domain Eukaryota; kingdom Metazoa; phylum Arthropoda; class Insecta; order Lepidoptera; family Lycaenidae; genus Phengaris; species Phengaris arion. Next base: position 42,585,570 of record OY751431.1, read on the forward strand.
TTAATCCATGTAATTAGCTTTTTAATTACTAAGCATAGCAAAATTGATCAAATAACAGAAAATTACATGGTTAACCCATGTAATTTTCTGTTATTTAATCTTTTATTACAGAAAAATATAAAGTTCCGATGAGGTACCGATAGATTTTAATTTTTACGCGAACGATATTAAGGGGAATAAACTAGCCTTAAATATAAGATTTCGCAAAATCAATTACTGATAATTATACGGATACTTCAGACACATGATTAGCAGATTAAATACACTTAGGCAGATAAATAATTATTGGGTCTCCGCTGTCAGGACAACAACCAGGACAAACAGTCTACAGAGCACACTGTATAGTAGTACTCGAAAAAACCAGTGTACCGAGTACACGTAGCAGAAGTGAAGCTTCATTAATTATTAAAAATCCAAAAATACTCTCATCGTGCTTAAATCACATCACTTAAAAAAAGAATAGAGAGATTAAAATTTGGACATCTAGCTCCTTCTGTGTATTAGGCTCTGCTTTAGAAAGTTAAGTTGTTGTGTAAGAAGTAAAATGGCTTGCGACAGAAAGCGTTTCGCACGTCATTATATCCAAAATCGTGTCGTGACGTGATGCTATCTTGAATTTTCACTCTTGAACGCTACTAAAAATTTCAATAAAAAAAAATATTTTTTGTTTAGGGGATTTTGCGTTTAGCGGAGAGTCACCAGATGAATTTTGCCAAGTAGCAGCGAGTGCTCTCCTATAATAGCTGTTGTAAATTAATAATTAGTGTAGATTTGTACAATTTCTGTAGTTAATTGCCAAAATATTTTATTTCCATTATTTTCACATACAAAATTTTGTTATACTAACCCCACTACTAATAATATTATTATATTTACACTACTAATTATATTTACACAACTGATTAGCTATTCAATGTTGCTCTATTTGTCTCTCAAGTGACTTTTTCAAATATTATCAGACAAAGGCAGCAATTTTTATTAGTAGGGCTAGGAGGTATAATAATGTTATGAAGGGGTAAAGTTTGTGACTATTTATGGTTGTACGGGGTAATCTCTGGATCTACTCAATCGATTTTGAAAATTCTTTTACTAATACTAAGAAAGCTACAATATTTGTGAGTTTCATAGGCTACGAAACTTACCACGGGAGAAGCCGAGGACAAAAGCTATTTATTAATTTTTTTCGGGTTGACATAAGAAATATTTAAACTATTAATTATTAATATTACTATAAACATTTTTACTATAAGTAGGTACATAAACTTTTAAAATTACTATTATTAAATTGAATGACGAATTAACCGTATTTGCCTCATGCCGTTTGCGGGATTTACATTGGTCGATTTTCATCGCACGATTACTACGGCACGGAAAAAATCGACAGTGTAAATGACAATTCGGCTGGGTTGCTACTTGCTAGGCAATTTCGCCAACAAAAATGGTGAGGCGATCTGTCAAGCGACCCATGTAAATCCCCCATTACGAAAACAACGATTCAATATTTACAATGTCGACTTCATCACGTCAATTTTTGACAGCCCTAATTGATACGCTTGTATTTTCGCGGGTTCTCAGAAAACCAGTGTTATTGTATTTATCTGGTACGTGCCGTGTATTGTGTATTTCGGAGAAGGATAACTCACAGAATTACATACAACTCTCACGTTGTCACTTGCAATAAGGTCATCATGATTGGCAAAGTTTGATGTTAAGGTTGATATCATAACACTTGTTTAAATTGGCATGTTTAATTTTGTAAACTGGGTTGCAAGGTCTTCATTTATGGCTACAGAGTTATAAGCATTTTTCAGTTTCCTTTGGCTCTTGAAGATTATAATTACGGGTCCAGTGTCCACGCAACGGGCGGGCAAGCAGCTAGGTCGGCGGAGTCGCGGTGCAGGCTGCAGGCGGTTCACGCGATTCTGTGTCTGCCAAGAGAGGTATTGAGTGGAGTGCCGACGAATTTTTAGTGAGTATCGCCCATTCACCTTCATTTCGGGCGCAGCAGAGTCTCACAAACTCAGGGGTAGGACCCCCATCCCCCGTGGGATGCTTAAACGCATTTTCTAGCCGAAAAATGTTTTAAAATGTTCCGAATATGGATTTATTTATTTTATTTATTAAAAAAAAATGCTTTCTACACCAGCCTCCAGTTAAACTTTAACTGTGCCAAATATCATACTCCTCCGTTCGCATAATTCTTGTGAACTGTAGAAACTGAAAGCTTTTGCTTCGCGTATTAATATAATAATTCTGTTGGGTTTTCAAGCAATGCTTTATTACAGTCTTACTTAGCACGGAGCCAGACTGACGTAGTGTGAAGCGTCCATAGATATTATTATGTTTATTACTTCTATTATAGTCTATAGTTTATGAGCTTGCAGTCATCCTGTATCATGATTTTCAAGGTAAGTCACTGCACACTGGGATCAATCAAAATTCTAACTACGAGTGTGGCAAAAATATAATTCAGTTCATTTGAAAACGCACCTGTTTGTGTGTGTGTGTGTGTCACCACAAATTAAAGAAAAAGGAACAGATAAACAGCTACTTAGTTAGCTCATTATAGGGTCAATGATTTTATTGACGATCGCACACCATAGGAATAGGATGGCCACTTGCAAGGCTACTTCTAGGTGCTATTGTACTTTTGTTATGTAGTTTTAATCATAACATTGTTATATACCTTTTTTATTCTAAAAAAACAGTTTTCCATCTTTTTGGCAAAAGATGGCCCCGCGCGAGTTTTCGGCTTAGCGGCTAGTTCCCGAACCGGTGGTAGGCATCACGTACCGACGTTCAGAAAGTGTATAATACCAACTTTGAATAAAAAAAAATTGACTTTTTCGATTTGATTTCACTACGACAAAGTACAAGCATACGGTGTGTCCACGACTATGTGGAAAAAATGTGGGCCGTTGAAAGGGATGTCAAAATTTTCAAATTTGGCTCAATTTGAATCGTTCTATAAAATCAGTTTCTCTGTACGTAAGTAGTATATTTTCTGCTCTGTGCTATACCTACGCTGTTACCGCAGATGCCATATTTGTATATATGGAAATGTACCCAGAATACGTGACTACTATTTTCCATTTTTACTTAGACTTATGAAAACTTCCTCCAAAAAGCACACGTCACTTAAAAAAATAGCATACAAGATCCTTCTATCGATTCTGAAACTTAATATTCCACAATCAAACTTTCCATTGTCCTTTTACCTTTTTGCATCTCACAAATAAACATGACAAGTAAAATATTGTGTTAACGTTGGCAAGTCCGCTATTGTGCATGAACAATTCCAAACTTAAAAACCTCTAAAAGCATCATAAAGTGTTAGGCTACGTTCACACAGGCGTATTGTCTATGACGCATTGTTAAGATATTGTTTTCGAAATTGATTTACCGACGGCTTTCGAAAGGGTGTAAAACTTTTTTATTCCTTTATTAGGTATCATTATTTTTAGGCTTTTGTTAATTCTCCTCGCGGTGTTTGCTTTTGGTGTAGCAAAATCAATCTAATTGAGTGTGATTTAACTTTAATATTTTTCTTTATTATTACCACGATATATTGGAATATCTTTTTTTATAATAATATAGTTAAGATTGTTGTTAATATCAGGGTCATCAAAGTTAATGAAATATGTACGGGAGGAGAGGGACATTTGATCCTTATGGGAGACTTGGTATACTGAATTTACAGAGCCTGTGTAATACCTAGATTTACAGTGGCAATGTCCGTAGTATTTGTAGCAAACTCTTCCAAATGAGTAGAATCGTCAGATAGCGCAATTTTTTAAAAGGTGGATGAAAATATTTTTGTTGCAATTAACTTTTATTTGTGCTAATCTCAATCAACTTTTATTAATTTACTTATAACACATTCTAGGTGACCTAATCCCCCTTGAACCTACCCTTGCCAAAACACAGCGTGCGAATATAGTAATATAATAGTAATTTAAGCTTTTAGTGTTCTAATAAGCAATAAATGAAGGTTAAATCAAGGTTTTTTACAAACTGTAAAAAGTTGCATAGCAATTGTATGGCACATGGTACAATTCCCTGTCTTTAGTTTTATTAAGTAAATCAGTATTTTTTTCACTGATATTCTGTTGGTGGTTTCAGATTCTTGTAGCCAAATAAATTACACGTACTTCGGTATGTGTAGGAAATTTGAATTAATATAAAACCAAAGGGGGATCAAGTGTTCTAGTCTCTAGTCTCCGCTGTGTACAATCATTTTATCATTGGTACAATCAAATATATTAATAAAATTAGTTAAAAGGATCACAAGGTTAAAGGACTGATGTTCTCCCGTGACCACGGCTGCTGGAAAGTAGCCGAAACGTCGGGAAAAAGAAAAGTGCACCGCGACACAATCCGTAAGTGTGTAAAACAATATTTTTTTATGGATTAAATTGGATCAGAGGGGCAAGCACGAACAATTGACAACTACAGATACGTAACGTTTATTAGCACAGAGTTCTATTTTCAATGCTCTGAAGTTTCGCGGACCCGCCGGATTCCGGATCATTTAGTCCCTGTCTAACGTTTTTATCTTGCCTGAGCTGCTAGACATCAGCACAGCATGTCGCAGCCTTACCGTGGCAGGCTATCAATAAAGTAAACAAGCACACCGGTTTTATGTTACTAATGCATTACAGAGCGGAGTTATGCCTTCGGTTTAACCAATTTTATAATTTGGTATGTTCTAGAGAGTTCTAGATGAACGACGTAGCCGACAGCAGTTTATAGGTTCGAACTTAGAACTTTATTCCTTTAAGGGCTGATTTTTCCATTGTCAGATAACTTTTACCTGAAGAATAAATATGTGACTTATTTTATATGAATAATCTGTCAAAGTCACATATTTATTCCTCAGATAAACGTTATCTGAAGATTGAAAAATCAGCCCTAACCTAATTAACTTTACTTAATTATTTTTGTAATATACTATCTGTACCCAACATATGTGACATACCTAACTATGAACTGGACCTACAGTTTCTACACCAACAACTACACCTACAACCTACTCCCACACCTTTAAACTACATAATATATTATACTACCTACATTACCTGCATAGTTTTATAAACTGAACGAAATATGCTCAAAGATCGCAATGTCAAGATTTTTTTAGAAGTTTAGCCACGTCTAAGAAAATTATATTATTTTAACAATGTAGCATTTTTTTTTCTAAGCAACAGATACATCTGTAAATCAGTGAACTACCTACATAATGGTGAACTATATTCTTTGCAATAAAGGTCAGCTCACAACGAGGCGTGACGCGGTGCGCAATTTTTAAGAAAGCGATTCAAAATTGAACTTAATTTACTACAAAAAGATTTTAAGGGGTTGTGCGCTCGATAGAACTGAATATTCCCAAAAAAATTATGTCAATCTGCATTATATTTTGCCGAGGATGGTCTTTTTATACATTGAAATTTTTGTTTAAAATATTGATTAACAATATGCTACCCTATAAAAAAGATAAAACATTTTTTCTCTTCTTGTATGAGTCACACGAGTGTGAAAATTATTTCAGTATTTTAAGTAAGACAAAACTCAGGAATGCCGTTTCAGTTTTTGAAAATTTTGTCTCAAATATTTTATACCGATTTTTTATCCGATTTCAATACTCTCCGATCGGCGCGATACGCCCTTGTCACCTACAAAATCAGTATGGGACTTGACGCTCAAGGTCACTGCCGTTATACAGAGGCTTAAAAACATACACGTTTCTGCGCTGCGCGGTGCAGCTCGCTATTCAAACTTTTGCAATAGGGAAACTTGTATCTATTTGTGTAGTAAATAAAGTTTAATTTTAAATCTTAAAAGTGCGTGCCGGATCGCGTGTTGGTGTGAGTTAGGCCTAAGAACAATAAACAAATTAAATAGCAGCATTAACGTCAATATATAGAAATGCCAAATCATGGCCACATAGAGTACTTGTTTCGTTTTTAATTGAATTATGTAAAATAATTTGGTGACACGGTCATATTTAATAGAGCAGAATAAACAGTAGGGTGACTACAATGTAGGCTATTTATTGTGAAACAATTGGGTCAGTTTTTGCTTTTGTAGCGCAACATAATGTTAGTGACACGAGATGAAGAAACTTATTGTGTTTTTTTTTAATTAAACGATCGTGTCGACGTGTCCGTTTAGGTAAAAGCTTCAAAACTTCTGGATTTTTAACGAAAGTCCCGAAAAAAATTTACTAAGACTAGGTAGCTTATTATTTACATTATTATTACTAGTTTCAATCTTTTTTGATTAAAGATGAAGAAGAATGAAAGAAGAAGGCTGCTTTTGAGTCGGCTGTATGCAAAAATTGGGGAACCAGATACTTGTCAGTATGCAGTCATGTTTAATATTACAGTTCCAACCGGTAAAAAGTTACCGACTTACGTAGAAAAGCGAAATAATACACTTTCTGTAAGCGTACTCAAAGGAGCCTTCGCATTCAGCGGCATAAGTTAGCTCTTAAGTTTCGAATATAATCTCTCCGGCGACATGAATTTTTCCGAGTATCTCAAGCACTTTCATCATTAGCTAGTTGTAGTTTTGCTGACTTTTAATTAATATATTAATTCTATTCGGATTCGAATTATAAATTTAATTCTAAATTAAATTTAAGTTAACTTTACATTCGATATCGTTAGGTTTTGATGGCGTCGTGTTTTGGGTTAGCTGTAAGCTCCAGTTGTTAACGCTAAGGCTGGGACTATATAATCCGGAATCCGGCGGGCCCGAGAAAATTAGAAGCACTGAAAATAGAACTCTGCACCAATACAATAGAGTTGACAATCAAAGCGCCGAGTGTCGAGCTGTCATTGACATTTCACTCGTTTCACGTGATCGATTTTTACCTCTTTTGTATTAGTGTAGAGTTCTATTTTCAGTGCTCTGAATTTTCCCTGACCTTTCGGTTTCCGGATCATATAGCCCCAGCCTTAATTCTAAACAGTTTAAAGTCACAGGATCGAGCCGAATGTTGTTTGATTTGACGATCACATTCATACATCATTTTAATATAATATTAAATCTATTATAGCAAATGATTCGGTCTGCAACTTTTATCACGGCCGTGCAAACTCGGCAGAAGCGACATGGCGCCAAAACTGTCCTCAACAAGCATCTAAGCGTGGGCACCCTATGTATCGTTGCAGGAGTATTTCGTAACCAGATGACTAACGATAAACTAATTTCGGTGTGTCACAATTGTTTGGTTCGAGATTTCACGATAACGACTACGAGTGAGGCGAGGTGAGGCGGGATATTTGCACGAATTAGCGTTAATATTTGCTTTACTTCGATAATGATATTTTGCAGTGGGTTAGGTCACTGGATCAGTTATTGTTACTTCATTTTGTTAAAACTCGTAAATCTATGTATATTACGAGGGCGGCACTGAAAATTTCGGGTATCAAGAAAGTGACACAACATTACTAATTAAAAAATGTATTTATTGCTTTTCGAAGTATTCTCCGCGAAATTTGACACATTTTTCCATACGATGGAACCAATCATTGAAGCAACCATTCCATTCGGAAGTTGGGGTCTCCAAAATGGCCGTTTTGTAGGCGTCCACAGCTTCTTCAGGTGATGAAAATCTCTGACCACGAAATTTATTCTTTATTTTAGGGAAAGTATAGAAATCATTAGGGCTTAGGTCGGGGCTGTACGGCGGATGGTCTAATAATACTATGATTTCTTGCTCTAAAAACTCTTTTGTTCTGTGCGCGGTGTGAGAACTCGCATTGTCGTGATGGAGGATGATGCGGCGGTTGCAGTTCTCTTTACGGAGTTCAGAAACGACCTGTGGCAAACAAATGTTAGCATACCATTCTGCATTAACCGTTCATTATCCCTCAAGAGGAATAGTCGCAACATGGCGTATATCCAGGATTCGTCACCTGATACGATGTTGTATACAGCATTTGAGGATCCTGCGTGGAATCTTTCGAGAGTTCTGACGCACCAAGTAACGCGAGCCGCTTTTTTCTCTTCACAGAGCAAATGCGGTATCCATCGGGAAAACAACTTTTTTACACCTAATTGTTCATGCAAGATTATTTGTATTTGACTCATGCCAATGTCTAAAGTTGCCTGAATTTCGCGGTATGTCACATGCCGATCTTCCTCAATCAGCTTACGCACAGCATCAACGTTTTCTTCGGTAACTGCAGTTTTTGGACGACCTTGACGGGGATCATCACTGAGCTTGACACGTCCACGTTGAAATTCAGCAAACCAGCGATAAATTGTGGTTTTGGATGGGGCTTCATCACCAAATGCAGAAATCATCCGGTCAACACACTGTTTTTGTGTTAAACCACTTCGAAAGTCATAATAAATCATCGCTCTAGAATTTTCTCGAGTCAATTCCATTTTCTCAACGACTAAACAAGTTTGACAAGACCTTGTGACAAGACCGAGAATCTTTTTTAAATAAATAAACGGTATTCGATTTTTAAAACCAAGGAGTTTTAAATTAAAAAGATTTTAATATGACAGGAACAGTGGAAATATTCCATTCCCGATACTTTTAGTGCAGCCCTCATACTGGCAGTCTGCATGAACTAGCTCGACTAAATACTATATGCAAAAGTTAAATAAAGTTTTTACAATTTTAGCCTTTTTAGCTGCTAAGTCTTTGAGCTCCCAAGATTACCTGCAAATATGAATAAGGTTTGTGATTTAAGTGGTAACAATATGTCAATGCTTGGAGTCTCTCTACGTGATAGAATCAGAAATGGGGAAATCTGTAGCAGAACCAAAGTTACCGACATAGCCCAGCGCATTAGCAAGCTAAAGTGGCAATGGGCTGGACATGTAGCCCGTAGAACCGATGCCCGCTGGGGCCGAAACGTCCTCGAGTGGAGATAACGAACTGGACGTCGAAGCGTAGGACGGCCTTCCACCAGGTGGGGCAGGTAGACAGACGACGAGAAATGGTATATTAATTATGCTAAGCGTTGCATGTACGTAATATAACTCTGACTGACTCTACTTTTCATTTATCTCTCCAACGTAACTTTAAAGGTTTTGCCAATCTTCGTTTTTATATAGAAATTGACCTTCTTGACATCCTCTATGTATGAAATATTTTTTTTCATGTTTGGTACCCGTAACACAAGTTCTTCGAGAACTTACCACGGGACCAGATTGACGTGGTATGAAAGCGTCCATACATATTATTATTGTAAATAAAAAAGTTTAGATAAGTAATAGTAATAAGACGTATGTTAATTATGACTTTGGACACGCCGTGAAACTCCCTATTTTTTTTAAATAAAATGAACCAGGAAAGGAGCAGACACATCGCCTTATGGTAAGCGATTACCGCCGCCCATGGACACTTGCAAAACCAGAGGATATACACTTGTAACTCCTCAGATGTTGCGACTTGCAATCCCAGTCCATAAAATCCCCAACCCCTCTTGGGCCTCCGGTAACCTCAATCACTCGGCGAAACACAACGCAAGCGTTATTTCACGGCAGTTTTCTGTGAGTCCGTGGTATTTACTCGTTCGAGGCGGCCCATTCATGTCGAAGTGTGGCTCTCCCACATCTAATATGTCAGCGTTAGTAACTAAAGTAGACCTAGGGCCTAAGTATAAAATGGAAACTTACACACACACACACACAAATAATGTTGTTAATCATAGATTTACCTTTGTTAATTGTTGACAGTCATGTTTCATTTTTCTTGTTATTTTAAATTGTTTAAAGTCAATATTGGCATAATATTTATATCAATCATGGGCGAGGACTCTGGCCTCTGCAATACAGTTGACACTAGTGCAGGGCTCAGGGACTTAAGATATGTAAAACTTCTCTGTGTCAATAAAGAATTTATTTATTATTTGACAAATTAAAAAATTATGGAAAAAAACTGTGGTAATTATATTTTATTATGGTTATCATTTACCCAATACCGTAAGTCATAGCCCATTTTTAGTTTTGAAATCATTGGGTAGGTACAAAAGTACAAGTATTTACCTATTACTATAAATAATATAAACGAAAAACTCTATTGCGACAAAGGGCTTAGCACTGTTTTGTCCTCGCAACCGATAGATGGCGATGGTTAACTCTTGAAATGATTTCTCTCGTGAGTCTTACAATTTAATTAATATTATATCTAGCAATGCAATGCTTCATGCAGGTTGCAAACCTACTAACAAGTAGTACTAGCCTATTACCATAAATAATATAATCTAAAAACTCTATTGCGACAGAGGGCTTACACTCTTTTGTCCTCGCAACCGATAGATGGCGTTAGGGCTAACTCTTGAAATGATTTCTCTCTCTTTGGATTGAATTATGATATATACTTGTACTTTTGTACCCAATGATTTCAAAATTAAGAATGAGCTATGACTTACGGTATTGGGTAAATAAGAACTATAATAAATAATTACCATAATTTTTTACATATTTTTGTAAGTTGTCTGATACTAAATATATTTTTTATTGACACATTTTTAATTTACATATCTGTCCCTGACCCCTGCACTAGTGTCAACTGTATTGCCGAGGCCAGTATCAAAAAATGAAGAAAAATGAAACATTACTGTCAACAGTTAGCAAAAGTGAATCTATGATTAATAGCATTATTTGTGTTGTTTGTGTGTATGTGTTTGTGTGTGTGTGTGTGTGTGTGTGTGTGTGTGTGTGTGTGTGTGCGTGCTTGCGTGTGGTTGTGCGTAACAAAAATCAGGTAAAAACAATTTTTCTATTTCATCGTGTGTCTTTTATTTAAGCCATTTGATTATTATTTTTTTAAGGTGTAATTTGCATAATTTTTGTTTATTAGTATTACTTTTAATACTTTGTTATAAATAGTTGGTGCCAAGACATTATATTGTTGACGGACACCGATCGCGAAAGTTTTTTTTTATAAAAAAAGTAGGTAGGTAGTATAATTTAAAGCATTTTAACTATAATATTATAAGAGGCTTGTAATTCGATATTTAGATTTTTATGGTAGACAATAAAAATATAATTTTCAATTTATTGTATTATTATGTAAATGAATAATAATCAAATACGACTTAGCGTCAGTTCACACCGAGACGAGACGCCACGCGACGAGGCGCTGCATTTTAAAGATAGTGATACAAAATTGAACTTTATTCACTACATGCAAGAGTTCGAATTTAGAGCTACACCGGGCTGCGTAACGCACTCTTGCAAAAAGACGTGTATTAAATCTTCTTGTGTAGTGAATTAAGTTCAATTTTTGATCGCTATCTTAAAATGCAACGCCTCGTCGCGTTGCGCCTCGGTGTGAGCTGACCCTTATACATAATTTAAATCATACATACTCCCAGTACGTATGTACTAAGTACTCCGTGTTACAATGTTATTGATATAAATAGGGGAAGTATGAGCCGAGACCATTATACAGAGTACGTTCCCCTAACAAGCGATACTCGGCGAACTAGAATTTTTAATTACTACATACCTATGTTATAAAAGAATTCATTTGATACGCCGATTTCAAAGTAATTAAGTTATTGTACAAATGACTTTACAGAATTATAAAAATTGTTTTTTATAAGTTGAATTTAGTTGGTAATGGTGATGTTGATGATGTACCAGTTTTGAGATTTTATATCATGTAACATTACCTAACTACTATTTCTGTACATATAATATTATCTTTATGGAACACACATTCATTTATGACAAATGAGCTGGTTATGAAAAGAACAATAGAATTTTATTGATTAGAAATAATCTTAGAATTTAAGTATCGTTAGAGGCTCAATAAACAAAAGGCAATTGAATAAAACTCGGGTTCAAAATACGCAGTAATAATATAACGCTACAAGTCATTAACATACAAAACTATTTAGCCCATATTGTGCCATAGAAGACCCCATAAAGCCTTACGAGCTTCGCGAGCTTAAAGCTTGTTTGTGGCATTGCACTTTTTCAATGAAGTTACGGATGCGTTCACTACGAAGCTTTAGTTAAAAAGCTCTCGATTTAAAATCTAATATTATTAATTAATTCGGACAATAAAGTAATATATTTATATGATTTTAGTAAAATTAATTGAAAGGAAGCTAAGAAAACTAAAAAAATATATTAAAAAGTTAAAGTTTCGAGCTTAAATGGGTCTTTCGTCAGGTAAAACAGCAGCGGGTCTTCCAAGATGGCGTCGAAAGTTCGCTCGAAGCTTGAACGCGTCCGTAGCGGAGGTAGCGGTGGCGCGGGCAGCGCGGGGCGGGGGCCGCATGCGCGCCGAGGGCAGGGGCAGCATTCCAGTAGTTCGGCCGACCGCCGCGAGAGGCAACGCTCCCTGAATGCGACCCTCGCTCCTATACAAAGAACGCCTCAGTATTGTAAAAAATCTGTGATGTATTGATTAATTTCAACGTTTTACAAGCACGAAACCCCCGGCACAAACGAGTGTACAGTGTGGCGGCCTAAACGAGTACATTTTAAGTGATCATTGTTAGCTTTTCGACGGGCCACGTCCCATGGAATTCCTCATTTATCGGTGAATAAAATCTTGTGTGTGGAGCGAACATGGTGGACTGTACGGTGCGATGAGTGAAATTGTTCGTGTTGTTTTGTGAAACGGACGTATTATAATGTATCGAGTCGAGAATAACGTTAGTGTCTAAATATGGATTGGTATGCGACTGGGAAAGCTTAGAAAAAGTGGTCTGTTCCTTGGATCGGATAATGGTAGTGTAATAATTCTACAGAATGGTGTCCCTAGCTTACTTCGGATTGCGACAAGCGCCCTGGACACTCATAGTCCTCGTTTTCTTCATCGAGAGCGTCATGGGGAACTACGCCAAGTCCTTCTACATACACTGGAACACAACAAACAGCATATTCAGAATAGACAACACAGATCACGTATTTGACCTGAACAAAGGTAATGCCCAGTTCGAGTACGATCAGGTGAACATAATTTGTCCGGTGTACGCTCCGGGGACGTTCGACGAGGACACGGAGAAGTACATAATATACAACGTCAGTAAAGAGGAGTACGATACGTGTAGAATCACGAATCCCAACCCTCGAATAATAGCGATATGCGACAAGCCTAACAAACTGATGTTCTTCACGATCACCTTCCGACCGTTCACGCCTCAGCCGGGCGGGCTGGAATTCCTGCCCGGTAAGGACTACTACTTCATATCCACGTCGAGCAAAGACGACCTGCACCGGCGCATCGGCGGCCGGTGCCTCAGTCACAACATGAAGCTGATATTCCGCGTGTGCTGTAAGCCGGAGGAGCAGGCGCCGACGCCGGCGCCGCAGCCGACCCTTCCTCCGCCGCCGCCGCCACCGGTGACGCCGCCGACCACCACCACCACGACGACCGCCAAGCCGGTCACCAAGAAGACGCACAAGTACGAGAAGTCGCCCAACGAGGTTGTGAAGAGCGAGGAGCTGTCGTACTCCCGCGGCGCCGCGCTGGCGTCGTCGCTGGCGCTAGCCCTGGCGGCGAGCGCGGTGCTGGCGCCGCTGGCTCGGTGAATGTGCGCTAAAGCGGCCCGACCCCCGCGACCCGATCTTTTGGACAAGCCGTGCTCGGCGCACACCACCCAAACGTTGCAATCCCTGCACTACCCCGACTCTCTAGTCTTTACGTGAATTTGTGTGCTGAAACGATGTTGTGACGACTCTAGTGCTTAACATTTGGATATGTGCCCTAACGGATCGTGGATTCTGTCGATATGAGTAAGTAGTGGTGGGCGGTTCGTGTCGACGGGCTAGTGTTGTGCTAAATTCCTAGTTATCTCCAGAAAGTTCCAATGACAATTTAGTCTGTAAGGAACATTGAGAGTCTAATTTTTACTATTGTAATTAAATTATATCTGGCCTACTGAGTAATCGAACTATTATTATACAAAATCGAATAGAAGACGCTGGGTAGATACGAACTATACATAAGTATATATAAATATAAAAAAATAACATGTATTATGGTATTTATAGGTTTCTTAAACCTTTAGGAATTAAATTTTTATATTTTCAATAAAGCAATGATGAATAATATCTGGTTAGGGTTTAGTACTCGAACGACATAGAGAATCTTATATATAGACACGTGTTAGGTAGATTTTTTTAATTTAGTTCAAAAGACATTTTTGTATTGATTTCCATAATCCTAATATTTAGAATTTATTTATAAAAAATGGGGACAAGAAAATCTTGCCCAAAATACTGTGATTTTGGTTTTACGTAGGGTGTAATTTTCTCTGTGCTTTTTATGTGATATAAAATTTTGTAATTTAACACATTCTTCACCTCATTATTTTATTCTCGACTGATTTAATTGCTTCTTAATTTTATGAGTATTTTAATGCATTTAAACTGCGAAGTAACAACTGCTGACGTTACTGTCAACAATAATAAATTTCAATTACATGGCGATAAACACCTCATTATAGCCTGTTACTTAATTTATAATAAGCATAACATCTTTACGTTGTTTTGAGATGACTTTTATAGGAACACCAGAAAATAATTCTGACCGAGTAAGTAATGTAACTTGACCAATAATATGTCATAATGACCAATAGTGTTACAAACAAATACATAGCAGTACTGGCCGTTATTAAAAAAAATCGAATATGATTCGAATATTAGAATTCCAAATTCAAAGAGCCTCTTATCTGGTGTCACTCTAAATGTCATCGAAGTTAAGATGGCGTGTGCCATTTCAACGATATGTGAAATTTTCACATTATGAAATAGTCAAATAGTCGAATAGTAGTGAAATAGACCGGTTTTAAGTTAGACATACGCATTTAGTGGCAGTCGGTATACTTTAAAATAGAACATAAGGCTACATTAAAATTTCACACTGTATTTTAACAAGCTCAACACAAAACGCATTCTATACATGACCTATGAATTTCTCTTATACGATAAGCTTCCTTGCAACTAATCAAATATGTAACATTTAATTCAATTACATAGAAATAAAATTTTGTTTCTAAGACACTGACGCATATGCAATATCTGCATATATTCGAACTGGATTACTAAGTAATACTTTATAGGTAACAGAACAACTATTTTGTTTTTTAAAGATAGTTGCTTATAATCAAACAAAACTACAACTCTAGACGTTAAAATACTCAAAAGTAGATTTGTATAATGTTAATTCAAATACATGTAGCAGTAGGTAATTTCGTATAATTTGAAACTTGCGTTAGATCCATAAATTGAGAAAATGTGTAATTTGAAGATCACATTTCGTCGAGGATGGGCTACAGATGTGAATCACGGAGATTCAGAAACAGTTGCATATGCTGAGATTATCATGCTAATGACATTAATGTGTCCCTTATAATGAAAGCAATATGCTCCTTAATTAGAACTGTTGTGAATGTTTCTTCAGATGAGAGACAGAAATTGCATTGTAATATTCAATGGTATACTGAATTCTATAGAATAAATGTTATAAAATCGAAACCTAAATAGTTGAAAAAGTATTCCATGTATTGGAAAATATTTGAAGCATCCGCAACTGTAAGTCGATCTGTGCTTTAACGATGTCATAATTTCTACTTTCGAAGCTATCAATCATCTAAAACTCCAATCAATCAAACGAATGATCTTCGCTCGGTCCTCAAATGATGCAAAAAGGTACAGAATGGCCAGAGAATCGTTTATCATCGTTTGTATTGTTGTTACTTACAATAAAACATGATTCAAAGAGCTAGAATTTTGATAGTAGCCGAGAAAGGTAGACTATAAATTGATGCTCATTAAATTCGGTGCACATGGCACAAACGGCAGACATCTTAATTTACTCTACAAATTGTGACTTCTAACGTTAGGCCTGATTTACGTGACCAAAAAACTGTGTCAAAGCAATCTCTATAAACATGCCATGTAATGTAACGTCCATTTCGAATGTTTAGATAGACGGACGGATAATGAAGACGCGAACCTATAATGAGAGAGCTGCCATATAATTAGACGCTTAATGAATCGTTTACCTCAAATGGGACAAAAATAAGTCTAAACGGAGACAACACGTCCATCTCACTGGCTCTAAACACGCTTCGTGTGTCGTAAATCTGGCGATGGCAATTACGAAAAAAACATTAATTCCAAATTTAAACTGTCAGATCATGCAACGTTAAACAATACCGGCCTAATGCATTGTTTTCTCAACAAGAATTAAAAATAAAACATTTTATCCCGTCTATTAAGCCGATACGCTTGCGTCCATATGTTGAGTGTATCTATTTTTATATATTAAACTAAACAGTATATACTTTAAGCGTTTCTCGGTAGAGGCGTCTTAAAGCTCGGTTATTTCGAGATAACCCTGGAGCCGTTGACGGATAGGCTAAAACTGGTCATTATCTTCCATAAACATTTTTGTAAAGCAAACGTGCACGTCGTCCACCATTTTAATTAATATTTCATCTGTGGACATTTTGACAGGACATTATACCGCAGAGTAATCACCATCGAGCGCTCCTTTTCCCAGGCGTAATGAATTTTTGATAAAATTACACATTTTGTCAGCTACTTAACATAATAATGACTGGCATTATACTTTCATCGTATAAATATTAGTCCTTTCCTGGAAAATGTGTTAAGGTTCAGTTCATTTAGTGCTTGTTATCTTACAATTACTCAACTATGAAACATTGTATGTTTTCAACTTTATTTGTCAGACTGCTAGGTACATCGTTGTAGGAGTGAACCCTTTTAGATGGAGTTTATTCAAATTCCAACATTTATTTCTAGAGCAACTATTCGTAGAGTTGTTCTTTGGCGATAAATAACCTTTTCTTTATTTCCTAAAACATTCAAAACCTGTGTTCAAATGTTAGCAAGATAGACATTTATATAAAGTTGATAATGATGTCAACAGTGTTCATATCTATAGGATACCATTGTGCTATCAAAATAACAATATAAATGAAGCCGCTTAGTACGAATTAAAGTCGGCCATATTTTTAAATCATCCGTTACTCCCACGAAAATTGTGTCCATTAACAAAATTAACTAGACAGCATACAAATGATAAAATATTAATTATAAATTGCCTGGTATTTCTTTCTACAATAACCACATCAAAAGACTTCCGAGAAGATGACATCATCCGTTAAAATGAATTTCCAAAGGAAAAGCGATAAAATTGATTTCCATGAAATATAGGGTACTTTTTTTACGGACTTTTAAATTGCTTTTCGCTTTGTATGTTATTTTCTCAGACACCACAGAACCAATTGATACTGCGATAATGTAAAATCATAGGATTACTCCAGTCCTAGAGTCCTAAAATCAAGTCTTTTTGGGTTTAGAATTGTATTTTCATCAGTAAGCGAAACACGTATTTTAAATTATGATTTATTTATATCATTAACAGTCGCTATAAATTATGTAAATTGAAAACGAGAATATAACTCATTATAAATTTAATCACAAATACCTAATTTCTAACGCAATTCATAAACGAGCTAAACACTTTTGTGAGCTGAATTTTGCCGTTGATACAGTGTGAAATTTGAATGTGACACCAACATTTTCTCTTAGTATTCTCTCATTAGTTTTCAGTTAGTTGTGCTGTGTACTTAGAATAATTACTTGCCTAATTAATTTTAAAAAATGATGACCTCATTTTGAATCTCGTATTAAAACAGTCCGCTAGTTGTAATGTTGGAAGTTATTATAGCGATTGGATAACATCCAAGGGACACAAAGAAACATTTTTTATGCTATGACAGGCCGAAAGTATTAAATAACATTTGTAGTCGTTTTGGACCATTTTACGATCACCAGTTAAAAGAAACCATGTCGGTATGTAATAAAACAACAATTGTCGTTTGATTCTTGTGAACGGTATGGTCAACAATTGTAGATTTGTTACAGCTTGTGTACTGTCGCAAGTTACAATGTAAGGTATCAATGTTTGAAGTATGTTGAAATTTTGTCAATCCTAATGATTGTGTAATTATGTTGGCGTTTAATTTAATTCTAAGAACCACAAGAGTGTTCTTAAAACCTGTAATTTTCATACCTTAAACATGTATTTTAATATTTACTGGTCCCCAATACTTTCAACTCTCATAGTTAATGTAGTATTTATAGTTAGAATCGTTCAACGGCTTTCAAAGTTTTAGCAATATGTAAGAGTTGTTCGTTTTAAAAATTGTTTATTCGATTGTCGAAATTGAAACGGCCTAATTTTAACTTTGGAGAGTTAACGTATGCAACGGCCTAATTTACATAAGAACCCTAACGGTTGAATGTTTCTATCGAAGTGAATGTAATTTTAAACAGAAATGTAGATTTTCGTTGTAAATCTGTATGATTAATTTTCTCGACGTAAATATGAACCATTACATGCTAGATGTAAATGTTAGTTGATTTACAACGGGAACATTAGTTGTAACTGTAATTAATTTAGATTGTGACTAAACTAATTACAAAAAAAACCTAGCAACTTCAGCCGCAATGTATTAATTTTTGTTTATTTGACAGGTCATTAAATTACGTGTTTATGATGATATTATAATTCGGACAAAAATAATTTCATCTTCTTAGGCAAAAAATGGAGTAATGATGTGATATTATTTTGGTAAATAGCCTTGTCTGCATCAATGACATTTAAATTGATACATAAAGACCATGTTTAATGCAAACTCTTCGCCAAAAAATTAACTTTAATTTTCAAATGCAGCAACATAATGTCTAATGTTAGCTGCATTTTTTAAGCACTCGCATCTGCCTCTAAATCTTACATTCACTTCCTACCGTTCCAAATAATTTTGGCAATGCAATCGATGTTTTATACACATTTTATAGCCGTGTTCTATATTATTCTGGCACTAATTTTAAACCACATTACACAATAAATAACTTTTCTTGTTTCTTTGTGTTTCTTGGATGGTCCAATAAATTGATAATTTATAAGGGATGTATGAATTTTGTTTTGATGAACAAGTGGTCTAGTTATAAAATTGATACATACCGCTTCAGTGATGAATTAGCAGTACGTCCAATCGCGTGCCTGATTTTATCATTCTCCATGGAAGCTTTATTAGTGAAGTAGTTGAAGCGAAAATCGGGAGTTTTCTGAGATTTCCAATAAGTTAAGGTAAAACTTGCACAGATCTGATAAAACGGATTACTTTGCTCAGTGGAGATTCTAACGTAATTTTAACTTTTGACTAAACGAGGTAAGTTGTCG
The DNA here is from genome assembly GCA_963565745.1 of Phengaris arion. Classification (NCBI taxonomy): domain Eukaryota; kingdom Metazoa; phylum Arthropoda; class Insecta; order Lepidoptera; family Lycaenidae; genus Phengaris; species Phengaris arion. Next base: position 42,604,777 of record OY751431.1, read on the forward strand.
GTTCGAAAGGGTTTTTATTTCTCTGCGACTTATGTTCTAAATTACTTCGAGCAATAATCTTTCCTCCATAGTTTTATTTAATTGTTTATTTTGTAATTGTTAAATAACCTGTCATATTAAAACATTTCAAACTTGATAAAATAATATTAAAACGAATGTTCAATTTGACGTCAACAACGTCCTAATAATATTGTTTTTTTATTATAAAATGTTCTTTGTTTTTAATATTTCACATAACGGATTGCGTGCTATTGTTTTTATTTATGACAAAGACTTTTAATAATTTACAATGATTTAGATATGAATAATTTTTATTTATTTCGTTTATAAAGAAAGTTATGAAAGAATACATTAATGGATCAACATATTTGGAATTGCCAATAAATACGATTTCCAATATGGATTGTGTAGTTATCATTTCATGCATAATATTTTGTATCAAATTTTAAATTAATTTAATTAGTTTTTTTTACTGTTTTATGAAACGGACCCGACGACGGTGTTTATGGAAGTTTATCGTGACTAACTTAATTACGTCGCTTTTACGTTCACGTAAATAAGTAGGTCGGTAATGATTTATTTTAGGCTCTTCTCGTATACGCTGGTTTAAAATAATTACTGTATTTAATTTTTAATAATGCTTTTTAATAGCCCCCTTATTATTTTTCAATATGTCAGAGCCTTGTGTAAAGTTCTGTCCACAAATCTGTTATGGGGATCATTGCTCGATGTTAGAATGTGCAAAATAGTTTCATTTATCTGCTTTGGTGCTATTAGCAAGACTTAAAATTATTTTTATGTACTTAACGTGTTTTATTATGAACTCGTAAATCTGTTTCGCTTTTTCATGGAATGTTCATAACATTTTTCATAGAAACTTGAATGCTATCTTTCTCACGTAGTAATCTTCACGATAGATTTTTAAATGTATTCTTTCCTAATAGGTAAGCAAGACAATTGTTGAAATTGTCAAACGGATTACCGTTTGACAATTTCAACAATTGTCCTGCTTACCTATTGTCAGAAATCTGTCTAAATCTTCATCACTTCTCTTTTACATTCTTAACGATGCGGTGATTATTTTGGATTACCTGTTAAAGATTATATTGATCTTTAGTATTGTTGTTCCTTCGACGAATCTTTACTTTGTTTCACTTTAAACAGCATTTTTACGTTCATTAATTTTTTTGCGACAAAATTAATGTGTCCTCTGTGTATGTCCTATTCAGGTCTTGCTTTCACCGACCTGAATATGTTTTCCAGCTCGCAGGACTAAACATCAAAGTAAGCTCTATGAGCTTAATCCAACCTCTTGTGTATTGAATCTTGTAATTATCTCCACCAATGGCCATGATGCCCTCTTGGATAGAATTTAGACTGCTGCAGGTCTAAAATGGCTAATTTAATTAAAAAGTACTATGTATTGAAGAAGTTGCTCTTACAGTAACATTTAACAATTCCACATTTTACGCATTTCTTTTGAAATCATAATGATTCATCTGACATGTAGCTATTTTATGATATCTGAAATGAAACAAATTATGAAATGAATATAAAATACTCGAAGTAGCCCTATTAGACCCGCCGGTCTATCGAAAAAACGGTCTATCTAAAAGCGAAACGGATACACACTACAGTTTTATGTACTTAATAGTTAACGTTTCAGCTACCTCTTGAAATTTTCTAAAGGTATTTTTATACAAATTTTAGCGTAAACAACATCACTAAAGCGGTCTGTCTGTTTCCTAAAAATTGCAATCAGAATCCTGAAAATTCCTAAGAAAACAATTGTTGGTTATTAAAAAAAACGATTATAAAATACTTAATAGCATGTAGGTTAACTGGTAGGTATGAATATATGTTGCATTTATATAATTTATATACACGAAGCGGCCATAGTAATTTTCTGAATTGTTTAAACTTAGTTGCAGGGGTAGAGGCATCGATTTGTTTTCAGAAATTGTATATTTTGTTGTATAAAAATGTAATGTAATGTGCATAATGTATTTATAGGATGTATTATTTTGTATATCTGTATTGTAATGGTTTGTGTATTGGTGTTATTGTATTTTTAATTTGAAATTTATGTTCTCTTTTAAAATGGAATTGTCTCTGCCCCTTACCAACATAAGGGACGAATAAAATTGTTATTGGTAAGAATGAATTGTAAAAATAGTGGCTGGTTAGCGAGTCCTGAAACGAAAGTAATTGTACCTACTAAGTAATTCGCTAAGAGTTGTAAATATGTTGTTAATTAAGAGTAGACCCTGTAGGTATTTATTTTTACGATTTCGGACCTTTGTTGAAATCCAAAGTTCTTAATTTATTTTTCGACCAATAAATGTTGGAGAGAAATATTCATTCTTTTATTTTATTACTTTTTTTCATCATCAAAATATTGTCAAGTTCTCATTTTAATCAACACACAGAATTAAGTAATTTCTTTTAAAACGTTTAAAATATTTTTTTGAAAATGCGGATTTTAATACTCCTACTAACGAAACTATTTAAAGTATCTCATACATTTGGCTAAAATCATTCCGAGTTCTTCGTATATTCAGAGTTCAACAGTAGGACAAGCACGCTTATTGTTACCTTATTTAAATCATTCTCCACCTACCCAACTACAATGTCTTATTACACAGTCAACTAATAGTTTTTATTGTAATTTTATGCTCTTTACTCGACTGCCGAAGTACTAACTATATTTTGAATTTAATAGGCTTTTCCTGCCATGCTGTGCTTAAATATAGCGACTGCATTCTGATTTAATAAAAAATATTTTTAAACCTGACTTTTTATGTTTTAAAGAAAGAAAATGATATATCTATTTTTTTTTCGTTTATTTACATTAGTTAATACAAATTTGCCTAATTCAATATTATAGCCTAATAAAATTAGTTCGTTAAACGAATAAAACAATAGACGAACACAAATTTTCATCAACTTTATTGGATTTATGACGTTACTTATTTTGTAATTGGATCTTGTCTATTTCTAAATGACAGCTAGCGTCGGCCATCTTGTTCCGGGTAACTTTAAACTCTAGCCACACCCATTCTCCCCCATGGAGCTCGCTGGCGACATCTGTTGGTTGGCGCGAAAACCATCTCACCTGCCGCGCGAATTTTTTACTTCATTTACTGTGAAGTTTGTTAGCGTCACGAGTTATGCAGTTTTGTGGCTAAACCCGTTTTAATCATATTTTGATATTGTTTGGTAATAATTTTACAACATTACCTATTTTAGAAGATTGAAAATAAATGGTACCTAATGCCATTAATGAATTAGTTTGTAATATATTTTTTATCGAATTTAGGTAGAGCGTCTTGATAGTTAAAATTGGAAGGTAAGGTGATTCATGTACAGTAATAATCATTAAGGGTACACCAGGATACACCTGTCCTGTGCGCTGGTAATAAATTCCCTCAAATTGGAGTTCGAGCTTTTTGCCGCATACTGCCTCAAATATGGAAATAACTAAACCTCCTTACGGCTATACACATTAAACACAAAAATATACATATTAATCAAATATCTTAGATAACTTCAATGCAAATTTACCCGGAGAGCATTGTTCGTTCTTGTTTCTAAGATAACAGTTAAAAGAATAGCTGTCACTTTCCTAAGCTAAACAAAACGTGATATAACCAAAATTGTGGACTCTAAAATCTATTTAAAATACTAGAGTTTCAAGTCCAAAACCTAATGCAGAAATACGAGATAGATGGTAGACACATCAGACACATCACATCACACATTCTTAAAAAAGCCATGATAAAGCTTCTTTAAAATTTTAAAATGATTGTATGCTTAAAGAGGTACCTACGCCACACGTGAGCAATATCCTTCTACTACTATTATAAAATGTGAAAGTTTGAGTTTGATGGTTGGATGCTTGTTACTCTTTCATTCAAAACTACTGAACGGAGTTGAATGAAATTAGGTATGGTAATGGTTTAAGCTCTGGATTATCACATAGGCTATTTTTTCCCCCAAAAAGTACAGTGTTCTCGTACTGTATTTACGCGGGCGGAACCTCGAGAAAACGCGAAAGTTTGTATGTATGCATGTGTGGATGTTTGTTTCTCTATCATGCAATAACTACTGAACGAAATTTTACATGGTAGCTTAGACTCCGGATTAACACATAGGCTCCTTTTTATCGCAGCAGAATGTACGGTACCCGCGGGATGTCTTTTTGCGCGTACGAAGTCGCGAGCAACATCTAATAATTTATATCTCCCAATTAGACAAAGTTTATGACATCTAATGAACAATACTAGAAGTAGAATAGCATTTTGGAATCACAGGTTTAAACAATTACATGAAATCATGGGAAACTCTGAGTCATTGGTTTGAGTACGATTAACCACTGGCGAGTGAAGCGTCTAGCGTAGCTTATTACCCTACAAAACAGTCGTCGAACGGGTTTGGTCGAGTTGCGCAAAGTTCATGTATGGGTATATTGGTTTGGTTGGCTTAGCTTGGCTTGGGATTCATCGTAAGGAATTCTGAGTTTAAAACGATGGATTAGAATCGGTTTGAAAATTATCATTTTATTGGATAGATGGTTTTCTTTAATGTACATCGAAATACATAATATACGAAGAGTTCTCTATGAAGTTGTGTACGAGAAAGAAGACTTCTTTGAAAATTCTCTTTTGTCTACTTTACTTACCTGAATTTTGGATTTAGTTTGACGTTTGTGATGATTACAATCCTGCGATAGTAATTTTACGGTTTGCGTTACTACCAGATACCATATTTTCATTTCCTTGTTCCTTCCCCATAGAAAGTTCAAACTTTTATGCTTCTTTATGGTAACTGTTCGATCACTTATAAATCTGATTCGGTAGTTTGCACATTCCTCACTCATAATGATCGACATACAAACACCATTTATTTGTTAATATGTTATCGCTTCCTTATCTACTGACGGAAGGTAACGCACTAAAGAGTGTCTAAAACGGCCACTTCAGGTGTTTCATATTATGTTTCACATATATTTTTCAACTCATATTATGTGCGCCATTTTACGCATTTCTATTCAAAACTGTCAAAATTGCTGTTTTCTAATATGATGGAATCAGATGAATCATGTAGGCATTTTAACATTTCACGATTTTTGTAATGATAAAATATATGAAGCACCTAAAGTGGCCTTTTTAGACCCCCCGCAGGTCTAAAATGGCCACATTAAGTGAATCGTACTATGAAACATTATTTTTTGAGGAAGTTTTTACACTAAATTTTAACAATTCTATTTTGACCAGTAATCAATAGTAATGCCTAAAATGGTAAGTGTACTTCTTCCAAATGACGTTTCTTCATGTGGCCATTAGGTAGACCAGAACCGATTCTGCTGATTAAAGCAGAGTCGCAGAGCAAGAATACAGTTTTGATGCAGTCTCGATGTGTTAAAACAGCAAAATGGTACTAACATAAACGTCAAACCAACGTGAATACGTTTTGATTGATCCAATCTCCAAAATCAGTTTATCGTATCAAGACGATTCATTTATTGAAAGTCTAAGCGAAACACGATGATTGGGGTAGTGTAGTCCGTTACCTTCACTCCTATACAGCGTTTTTACCCTATCCGATCCCGGATAATGTGTCACAACCGATGTCGGAGTGGAAAATGTGAAAGGCATACATCAAATATGTTACTTGCCCCGCTATCGTATTGGCGACTGACACCGATATCAGATCGGATGACAGAAATACTCTAGCAGGAATTTTTCGAAGATAGTATTTTATGTGGGTTAAATTCAAATTCAGATGATTAGCATTATAAAGTAATTAAATCGATATTGGGTCAGATCTCAAAGTAGAACTTACCTACACATAAGTAACCTTTAACCATTTTAGATTTCCTTATAAATAATATCATTCAAAGATTTTAATGAGTTCTTATAATACTTATATTACTTTTTTGGGAGTCTCAGCTACTACAGTTAAAGCTTGTGTAGTATTTTTATTACTTTTTTAAAAAAATTTACAGCAGGGGCGTATTCAACGATTGAAACATGAAGATAGAGGCAACAAGACAACAATAGATAGAGCACTATCTAAGTGAGTATTTGTGATAAAAAAACCCAAACCTAGCCAGATCGCTAGAGGCTATCTAGAGGGTGCACCTGTGTGCCTTCTGGCTGCGCAGATGTGTACTGGTTAATTACTATCAAAGCATGTTCGATTCCATTTTTCTATGAGAAGGTATGTAGTTGAAATATTCAGTTTTGAAGCTTTAAATAGACGTTCCGTTGGTAAAATTATTATCTTCCACTGAAACACTCAATAAGATGATGACGATGATCTGGAAACGGAGAGATATATCTGAATTCTGATGCCCAATTTTCGTAACTATTTGTGATCATAATCCTGTTTCGGTCCGTGCGGTGTCGCATTCACACACGCGTCTATCTAGCGCCATGCACGGCAGTACCACAGTGTCCATACTTAGTGAGAGTTTCCAAGAAGGAGACACGAACGGACCGGCTCGACGGGATAAATAAAATAGCCTCAAAGAAAACCGACGTGTAATAATTGTGTTGTAAGTGAGGAAACCGGGGCTCACTTGATCAAACACCAGAGGAGTCACACTTGGCGGTTTAGCGATTACCGGGCTTACCATCAGTCGATCCGTCTGCTCGTATCCTGGTCCATTTCATAAAAATAAAAGTCATTGGGATAGAAATACAATCTGTATAGCGTCTCTCAAAATCAGTTACAGAAATTTTCGGCACATGATTGATTAATTTTTGCCCAAAATTTCTATATCTAACTGATTCGAAGGTGACCGCATGTACAGTCTACTTTTCGATCTTATTACTCGGCGATAAGTTTTAAAAGTGGTACACCGGATCTATCGGCGACCGTACATTGTGCACGCACCGCCATTAATTCGTAGGTATGTGTCATTACAGTTGCTAAAATATTCCACATACGTTTTGGACGGCGATAAAATTTTCCCACATCCTAACTTTTATTGAGTACAAACTTGGTCTGACTTTAGACCGCGAATTTGAATCATCACTAAAGTATGTCACATAAAAATCTAGAAATAGTTTTGTTTATAAAATGACAAACGAGCAGCTTGATCGCTTGATGGTAAGTGGTCATCGCACCTATGAACGGGATGCGTTATTTTCACACCGGTTTGCGGTAAGTCCGTAGTGTAGGACCAGCCGGCGGCCATTCGCGTCTAAGCGTCCCACACTAAAATCTGAGGTCTAATTTAAGTTTACTAAAATTCTACATAAAAAAATTAAAAAGTTAAAGTAACTTGTACTTTTACGAAAACACAAACTTTATGCAATAATTTGATGAAGGGAAAGTAACATATTATCCTTGAACATAATAATTTACAAACATGTTTTTTACACAAATTGTATTCAATTTTTATGTTTTGCTAATCGACAAACCGTGTTTTATTGTTTTTGACACTCATTTCTTGTGTTATTATCATATTGATGTTTTTATTATATTGATATTCTGTAATATTCTGTATATGAAAATGTATATTTTAAAGGTGAAGGCCTTATTACATCCGTATATTGTTAAAAAAAGCCTTTAATATTATTTAAGTAAATATAGGTAAATACCTATCCCTTATAATTGGAATGCAATCAGCAATATATATTTTGAAACTGCCAGAAAATTAGAAATACCCGGACAAGAGCGATTCAGACGCTCCCACCGAGGGTTCCGTACAAAGCTGGAACATTATAAATAGTTCAGGAATAGAGTGATGAATGTTTGTAACGAGTTGCTCTTATTTTTGTAACTTTTCATTAGAGTAAGAAATTATGCGTCATACAAAAATATGTTTTGGAATGCTCACAAGCCCTTTCATATGATAAGTATCCCATTTGGACTTGAAGTTTCGACAATTCATTCGATTCAGGTCCATAGTGTTCAAAAAACTGAAATAAACTAAAAAAATAGACTTTTCTCTGAATAAAACTTATCTTTCTATTTAATCTAATCTATTTTTTGAACGGCCGTAAGTTCTATAAGTAACTATAAGACATTTTGGGGTTATCCATTATCTACCGGACATTCTGTATAACGATTTTACCTTTCACTGCCTCCGTGGTCCAGTGGTTTAGAGCTCGGCTCTCGACTCGGAGGTCGTGGGTTCGATTCCCGCAATGGAACTACAAAAAATAAGTTGTTTCAATTTTGGTTAGGACAATGCAGGCTGATCACCTGATTGTCTGACAAGAAAGATGATCCATGCATCGGATGGGCATGTAAAAGTCGGTCCTGCACCTGATCTCTCGCCAGTCGTGTCGGTCCGTCCGTCCCATTGGGTTTCGAGAGTGAAGGAAGAGAGAGAGTGCTTTTGTGTACTGCGCACACTCTTGGACACTATAAAAATAACTCCTGCGTTTCCTCCTGCCTGGTTTCAATGAAACCGGCCACCGTCACCGAAGTCGGTGTGGGGACCTAATAATATAACGATTTTACATAAAAAACTTCATATTTGTAGGACGGCCTGTGAATTTTGATTTCCTTGTGAGTGACGAAATATGCGTTTTTTGTGGAAAAAACGGTCGTGTAACTCGCATGTATTTTACGTTTACTTGGAAGTCAGTGTTATTTCACAGTTTCAAGAGACCGTACACAGATTTTAATTTCAACTCGATACCTCGACAGTCCACACGTTCTCGAAATAAAGGGTCTTGATAGATAGAAGGACAGACGGAAGGACGGACAAACGGACAACAAAGTGATCTAATAAGATCACTATAACTAAAACCCAATAGGGTTGCGTTTGTTCCTTTTGAGGTACGGAACTTTAAAAATGTATCTGTACCAATCGGTTCATCCATTTGGGAGCTACGATGCCACGAACAGACAGAGAGACACGTCCAACTTATAACACCCCTCTGTTTACGTCAGGCGCTAAGAACAACCCAAATAATGAGCAAAAGTAGTGTTTTCAATACGACGTAGCCAAAATGTAGCCAATTAACGTAAGCCACAATAAACATAACCTTAACCTAATGCAACCTTAGTCACAATAGATCCACTTGGCTCGCAGTGACGTCAGGGCTCGATTTTGACCTGTGTGGGAAGAGTGGTGCCCCATAGGGAGATCTCCGACCGAGCGAGGTGCTATGCTCGGCCAGACCGAAGCCTACTTGTATGAATTTCAGATGTTGTATATATACTGCCGATCTTAGAAAACTTCGATAGCGTGATTCAGGATTGTGGCGCTAATTGGTACCCCACAGACCTGCCTTCGACAGTAATAAAAAAAAAAACGGTCTATGACCTATCTTTATGAGAAGATTGCCTTATGCCTATTCCTATTACCTACCCAACACGTCTTTTACGTGCCCACATTAATAATAATGGTCTATTTGGACATGGTTATTCATTATTTTAATAAATACCCACCAGACGATTTATAACAAATAGGTATAAATTAATTTCCATAATACTAATGTATTCGAATTCATATTAATATGATACTTCATTAACTCACCTGCTAGTTGTGAAACATCATTTGAATTTGGGTCAATGTTGCCGCCATCATTATCAAAAAATATTCATTCAATGACATTTTATTTTACTTCCAACATCCAACAGATACTGGGCCTCACACGTCTTATCATACCAGCAACTCCTAATATTTATTATAGAACCAGAATCGACAGCGGTATCCACCAACACACCCTTAGCGGTGCCCGAGGGACACCCTAAAACTATAATATAGTTTTAGCGTGTCCCTCGGGCACTTCTATAGTCTTTCTCTTCTTATATAGTTAGTATAAATATCTATTTAATACGTAAAGCAAAAACTTTTAGTCCAGTTTTACGAGAATTGTGCGTACGGAATATAATATTTGACACAGTAATGTGGAGGAAGGTGTGCAGAAAGCTAATTTAAAAAAAATAATAATGTCGGAATAATATAAAATTAATAAAACAACAACAACACACACTACCTAAGATTATTAACACACACTACCGTGCGTTTGATAGGAACAAAATTTTTGACGTTGACGTTTGTCAATCTGTCTCAACATTTACATTATTTTTATATCTAAGAGGCAAAAGAACCCTTAGAAAGTTCAAACTAAAAATTATATTACGAGTGAATTTTGAGCACTGTTCATAGAAATACGATCTCTAGTTCATCTAAATACGTCCATCTTAGAAGACTTATAAAAATAAGTATTTTAGGATGTGTTCTTCAACATATCCCTTGGAAGTTGGAACGCACTCAGAAAGGAGAAAGAAAAAAGAAGGATCTTCTTCTCATGAGCATTATAATATCAACGCTCATTTAGGAATAATTACAAAACATTCGCTTTTATTCGTTAAATTCTGTCCGATACTATGTCGGCACAATTTCTTCACCACCGTAAAAGTATTGTCAAATCGATTACGACAAGAGAGGCAATTGATTTCGCGCATAACAATCTAGTTTTTATAATATTTCCCAACATTACCGTGCGATACAAAGTCTTGAAAGTATGAAAATTGCAAATTAAACACTTTATCTTTTTCAATTTGGTCCCAAATAACAAGCAAATTCGTCCAAAGTGTGGTAATTCAGCGCTCACGGCATGACGCGTATGCGAATGAGTAAGCGCGTTGACCGAACCGAGATCACATCAAAATTAATAAGAAAATTGGGCTTCTGATGAAAATTCTTATTACGGTTCTGACTTCGTCAATTTTGACTTCATTGACCTCCTTACTATAGATAGAGGCTAGTGTACCAGAACATACCCTTTAGCCAAGATGTCGTCGCTAACTACTTTTTATCGCGGCAAAATGAATGGTTCCTGCGGGATTTCCTTTTGCGGGCACGAAGTAGCGGGCAACATCAAGTACCTCAAAATATAATGATGCTGTAAGTGTTAGGTACCTACTTGTTTCGAATTCTTATCAGTATATAAATCTGTAGGGGAAATCACGAAGACATAAGAATTTTAACCTGACTCATATTCACCATTGCATCATTTCTCCGAGTTCTGATTCATGTGAACCTATGAACCTATCAGTTACGCTGTCAATATTATAATTAATATCATAGGTATGATGACGAATAGTACAAGTTAAACCACGATCACGCCTGTCCGTTTTGCAGTCATTTAAAACGATCCCCAGCCGTGGGCCGTGGCCGAAAATAATAAGGGGTTAGTTCACACCGCGCGAATTTAAAATTCTTTATTTTCTTTCAATTTATAATCCAAAATTCAAATATGACCAGTATTCAAAATTGAACTTTACACATTACACAAAAAGATACACGTATGATATCAGTCATACATAGCACACGCACTGTGCTGCGCGGTGCAACTTGACATTCGAACTCTTATAATGAACGTGTATCTTCTTGTGTGAAATTCAATTTTGATTAGCTATCTCATCTGTTCTAGCTACTCTTGATAGACAAAAATTAATAACTAATAATTCAAACGTGTAATAACACTACTATAATTCTTGGGTACATAATATGTACCTAACATATTATGTTACTTAGTACACAGGTATAATATTTGAAAACTTAATTAAATGAGTTTCATAATTAATAATATAATATTTTAATTGAAACATTTACTTATTAAAATGTATGATATTACGTGCGAATTTTTTGCTAAAATTATAAATAATTTACATTTTACATGTTTAAATAAAGCTTTTTAGACACATTTAGCACTTACTTTAGAATGTACCTACTTTTAGCGCTACTTATTATCATCATCACTAATATATATTGCTAATATCATAACTTGTTAGTTAGTATGTTTGCATCAAATAGGCTCCGAAACTACAGGATCGATTTCTATGAAATTTGGCACCGATTAAGATTAGACCACGGGGAAGGACAGAGGCTTTTTATCGCGGCAAAATGAACGGTGCCTCGAGATTTTCTTTAGCGCGTACGGAGTTGCGGCCGACATTAGTTATTCATAATTATATTAGGTCCTTAAATATGAAATTGGCGTTTTGTAAAGGAGGAACATAAAGTCGTCGTTTTATTAAACATGATATATTTATTTAAAGTATATACCATTGCTATCTACGCACTTTAGCCATCTCATAGGTAGTTCATTGTTTTCTTTACTAAAAAAACCATTCGCACCGGAATCAATAAAATCTTTGAAGGCGTTTTTTCTTACCCTATCGGAGTTGATTTTTTTCCCTTGCAAGAAGTTATCCAAATTAAAAAAAAATGGTAATCTGTTGGAGCAAGTTTCGGGAAGTACGGTGGATATCTTGAACATGCCAATTGAAGCTCCTCCAATTTGGTAGCCGTCTGTTGTGCAGTGTGTGGTCTAGCGTTGTCCTGAAGCAGCAGTGGCAATATATTAATATATGAAGCGAAAATTTCTTACCCCGTTTAAATAACATATATGCAAATGGAGGAGTATGATATTTGGGACAGTTAAAGTTTAAGTGGAGGAAGGTGTGCAGAAAGCTAATATTTTTTTGTAATAGTGCTTTATAATACATAAAATATAATAAATAAAAATAAAGTACCTAACACACACTACCTCAGTATAATAAGTAAGCCTACCATGCGTTTATATTTATATATAACAGTAGACCGTGCTGGTTGGACCCAATTGTCAATGTTTATTTCACTTTCCACAGACAACATATTTTATATATTTTTTTATTGCGCAACTAAGAGACAAAATAACCCTAATTGAGATGAAACTTAAAATTTTAAATATAAAATATGGTCGAATTTCGACCGAGGCGACCTCTAGTTACTATTTATTCCCGGCGCCTGCCTTATACTTCAGATAGGCATCACAATAATTCAAAACTTTTCCGATTAAAATATACAGCTAAAACGCTTCAAAATCTATTAATTTTAGGAGAAAACACAGGACGTTATACCCTTTTTAGCGTCCGTGGATAAAAAGAGACAGCCGCGTAACGTAACGTAAAAATTATGAAAGTTGTACCAACACTTACTGACGATGATGAAATGGAAATGAACTTAGAACCTTGGAGAATGCCGAGTGGATGTTTGTCATTCATTAGTGCACGTCGCTGTCCAATATTTGCACACCATTTGTAAGCCCTTAAGGCATTTAGTGACAAATTATTGTTTTCCCATTCATCATCATTAACACCACCATCATTAACACCATCTCCGGAACGGAAATGTTATGAGTCATACATGCGTCTCAGTAGGGAACGTGCATAGTTTTTATTGGCTTTTCATATAGTAAAACATAAGCCAGAAAATATTGTCTTCGTAATGGCATATCTCTTGAGATAACTGTATTTCGTCAACGGTTAATCCGTTGACGAAATACAGTTATCTCAAAAGTAAGATTGTTAGAGAGCATTAAAAACGCCCTATATATCCTCATACGTTGAAAATGTATGAAGATAAACACAAAATTTATTTTATTACCCTAAACACTTGTGTATAATATGTATTATATCATTGTTTTGAAAAAAAATGTCACATAATTAACATAAGGATTTAAACAGTAATTTTCGTTTTTCAATCATAGCAAAAAACGACGTTTTTAGGTCCTGTAACTTTTTAATTTAGCAACTGATTATAACTGTACTTTTTACATTTTTCGGTCCATACTTGCCTTTCGGAAAATATAAGAATTTCGATGATTTAAAATAAATGTATGTTCCCAATTGCTATATTTCTTTGGAATGGACTGTCGCCAGCGCCTGTAGTACTTCCGGACCACTATGACCTTCAAATCTTTAAGAAAAGAGCGTACTCCTTCTTGTAAGGCCGGCAACACACTTGTAATTCATCTGGTGTTGCGGGTGGTGTGCTTTCCAACCGTCTGCTTGTTTTTCCTGTATATCATAAAAAATCTTGGCCAAGTCATACACGTGGGGTATGACGAAGATATTGTACTTGTTAGAGAAATTACTCTGTCTGATTATTTTTATTTTATTTATTACTAAAGTTAATCAAACTGTCTTGTAGACGCTGTAACACGGCGAATTGACCCGTCACCACATCACCAGATTTGAAAGAGATTTGAATGAAATACAATTTAAACATGTATCTACCCCCCGAATTGTCAAGCAGTAAGCGAGCTGATGATGATAAATTAGCTAAGAACACTCTCAATCTTACCGGCTATTAAACAAAAAAACGAGTTCGAAATCGGTTCATCAGCTAAGAGCTACGATGCCACGGACAAACACACAGACAGACAGTCAAACTTATAACACGCCTCTTTTTGCGTCGAGGGTAATTGTGATGATTCCCGCGACTGTTTTACGAGTATGAATTCCTGTTACATTGTTGTCTCTCAGTTTAACTGAGGTCTCTTTCAAATTTTGATAACATCAGAATTTGCTTATTACCTAGTTACTGAATGAGTCGTGCATGAGAAAACTGAGCTGAGTAATTTCTGTGGAATTGGTCAGTTTTCGTGGAAATCTTATCTTAGTTTGTTTATCTGTTTGTCGTGGACCAGAAAATGTCCGTTTTCGCGTGTGTTTCTCACAGGCGGCCGCTTTGGTACTTTGAACAAATAACTTAACATGTATTTGACAGGATATTGTATGCGGACACGGTACATGCCTTGTGAGGTAAGGTGGATTCCGGTTATTGATGAAGTTTTATAGATCCTAAAAGTTTTTTTTCTAATCGAGTATATCTAAGTAAAAGTATCCTGATGAAACGAATTTTAACGTAAGTGTAGTTAGTAATCTGAGCTTTAATGTTGTTACATTGTAATTTTTGTTCATGCTTACAAAATGTTTAAAATTATAATTACATATAATTTATATTGATTGATTAATTTTCTTTATAGCAAAAGTAGCAGAGGTCAGTGAATACGCCACCGAGAACGTAAGGGTCAATTTACACCGCAACAATAAGCGTCTCGACGCGGCGCTGCATTTTTTAGGAAAGCAATTCAAAATTGAACTTTATTTATTTCACAAAAAGATACACGTTTCATTGCAAAAGCGACGCCTTGCCTTCGACATTGACTATGATTGGCTTGCTGTTAAAAGTCTTGAAAAGGAACGCGTAGCTTCTTGTGTAGTGAATAAAGTTAAATTTTATTTGCTATCTTATAAATGCAGCGCCTCGTCGCATCTTGTCGCGGTGTAACCTGACCCTAAGTCACACGCGTCAACATCAGCATAAAAAATACGCAGCTGCGATTTTGGCTGTTTATGAATTGGATTTCGATAATCCGACAAATCAACTTATCTACGGCTCTTACCTGAACTTTATAAATGTGGATACTTTGGATTTACTTCCTTTAGTCAAATGTAAGGAAATAACTCAATACTGTTAAGAAGTAATGTTTTTTTTTAAATTATCTAGGGCTATCGTCCACATACTCTAAAGGTGGGACCGCACTATGCGTAACTACGCGGCAGCGGAACTACGCGACGTGACGCAGCCAAATCATATTTGTATGAAATTGTATGAGATATGTGCTGATTTACAAATAGAATATATTGATAGGTTAATAAGTTTTATTATACACTTATTGCATTTAAGAGAATTAGACTGTCTACCTGATTTAAGTTTGTAAATATTTAATTAAGGCCGGGTTTTTGTTTATCTTATGATATATGGCCTTTATAAAATAAAATAATTTAAAAAAAACGCATTACGCGGCACACCATTGCAGTATCACAAGTAGGGACGCGTCGCGTCGCTCCGCTGTCGCCTAGTGCGATCTTGATTTAAAGTCGTTGCTTTAGCTCCAGTAGGGTTTACACTAGGTTATGATTATCTTTGTACATAGAAATGAGTTGTTTTAGAGTATTGTCCAGTTTTGTGAATCAATAAAAAAAAATCCATCAAAATGTAACGTCGAATGCACATACATTACCGTGAGTGTCGGTCAGTCGTGTCCCCCACACGTCACGTCGGAACACACAGCGGTTCTCCGAACCCATTCGATTCCGGTACTAAACCATGGACATTGGACAGTGAATGACGTGATCAGCATCACGGTTCTAGTAACCGATGCACCTGGGCTTAGATGTCATAATACTGCTGACAAAGATTTCAAATGAAGAGTTGATTAGTGTTTAGACCACTAGCTACGTTCCAAGACCTAGCAACTTGGCTGTAAGTAATAATAATCTTCTTATCTTATAATATATTATAGTAAAAGTGGATTTCAATTCCAATGTCTCGCTAAAACTCGAGAACTGCTGGACCGATTTGGCTAATTATGGTCTTGAAAAAATTGTGGAAGTTCAGGGAAGGTTCAAACGATGAGAAATATTATATGTGTGTTATTATTTTTCTTTTATTATTATATTATAAAATGGATTGCAATTCCAATCTCTCGTTACAACTCGAGAACGACTGAAAATATAACAATCATATAAAACTTATGGTTTAGCAGGAATGGACAATGCCTGGCAGGAGTGATGAGTGACCGCGACCTCAGAGTTAACTGACGTGAAATGACGCTTCTCTTGTCATTCGCCGAGTTATTTACCACTAGCTTTTACCCGCGGTTTATCCTGCGTAAATACAGTATCCCACGGGATTACTGTACTCTTTCGGGATAAAAAGTAGCCTATGTGTTAATCCAGAGCCTAAATTACCTACTACCATACCAAATTTCATCAAAACCCGTTTAGTAGTTTTATTTAGTATAAGAGAGTTAGTAGTAGAGTATATATATATATATATATATATATATATATATATATATATATATATATATATATATATATATATATATATATATATATATATATATATTTATAATATTATTGTTCAATATTTTGCGATATTAAAATGGATTACTCCATAGGATGGCAAAATCGAAACAACTACTGAAGCGGTACGCAAAGGGAGGTCACAGAAAAATTTTGAAAGAATTTTGAAGAACAAAATGACTGTATTTATGCTCAAACACTAAGGAAGCTTCCCAATTAGTCGACAGAGTGCAACGTTGCCCACGTTCATCAGTCTATCCGACTTCAGTGATGGTTTGGTGGGGTATTAGCTATGAAGGAGTGACTGAGCCAAACTTTTGTGAAAAAGGTATCAAAACATCGGCACAACTGTATCATGATACCATTCTTGAGAAGGTAGTGAAGCTCCTTAACAACACCATGTTCAATTACCAAGAATGGTCCTTCCAGCAAGACTCGGCCCCGGGTCATAAAGCTCGGTTTACGCAGTCTTTGTTGGAAACGAACGTTTCGGTCTTCATCAGAGCTGAAGACTGGCCGTCGTCTAGTCCCGATCTTAATCCGCTGGCTTATGATTTATGGTCAGTTTTAGAGAGTACGGCTTGCTCTAAACGCCATGATAATTTGGAGTCCCTAAAACAATCCGTACGATTGGCAGTGAAGAATTTTCCCATGGAAAGAGAGCGTGCTTCTATTGATAACTGGCCTCAACGTTTAAAGGACTGTATTGCAGCCAATGGAGACCACTTCGAATAAGCTTTTTATATTTTAAATTGTTTTATATTTATGTATTAAACTAACACCCTATAAAAGTAATAAATGTTATTTGCAATAGATTTTTTTTTTTCTTCGTTTCAGTATTTATGACAAGACTAGGTATAGTAGGATTTTCTATATTTCGAAGAAAAATCATACCACATGAATAGGTTCATTATGGTCTTAAGACCACACCCCCTGGTCCGGTGGCCATACATGACCATTTAACTTCCACGACCGGTAACTAAGCCAGACACATGCCCAGGCTCGGTACCCGTGCGGCACTCACTGAGTCTCGTCAGGTCAGCGGGCGCGATGCGAGGAAACTTAGGGAAGACGTACACTTGAACACTTCAACACTAGCTGGTGCCAGAAACTTTGTCAACATAGAACTAACGGAAACGGGCCCTATCACCTCGACGCGACGTGCGTGACCGCTTGATATATTTTTCGCGTATGAACATAAATTTTACGATATCTTCAAAATATAAGATATTAATTTAAAATGTACAGTTAAAAGGGCAGTATGAACTGGGCACGGGCAGCTAGTTATATTAAGTAAACAGCTATATCCCTGCATTTTAAATCTGTAATATCTTCGAAAATATTCATTTAAATTACATGTTAAGGGCCATATTGATCTATATTGAAAATAAAAATTATAAAAATGGTTATTGTGGGTTATCCCTAAGAGATAGATATATACCATTGCGGATTTTTTTTTAGAATTTTTTAAGGTGTACAATACTGTAGTACATTATTTTGATCTATCTCGTAGGATTCAGGCAGCGTTTGCAATGTAAGCGCAAAAGAATGTGTTTATTTAGGACATTAGAAACCTCTAAAAGTATCAATGTTTTTCTACTATATTATGGATGTTATATACATATAAACTTTACTCTTGAATCACTATATCTATTTAAGAAATCCGCATCAAAATCCGTTGCGTAGTTTTAAAGATCTAAGCATACATCGGGTCATACAGAAAAAGTGTCTTTGTTTTATAATATGTAGTGAAGTGATGTACAAGTCATAAGCACTGACAGAGATAAGCATTCAGTAAAATTTAATTTTCGAAGAATTTGCTCATATCCTCATTGTGTTTGTATACATTACTCTGAAAATAAGGTAAACAGGTTCCCTTTTTAGGGCTCTAAGTTATAAATTCGTGGTCCATTATGCAAATATTATACGAATTGCGTCATCAAATGTAGGTAAGTGTACCTATATAAAATCATTATGAACTTGTAAGTTGTAACATTTCCAAATCATATTGCACAATGCACTTATTTTAAATATAGTACAATGTTTCACAGAAAGGCACACTTCAATATCAGTTCAATGGCAGTAGGTACATATGTATTATATACTAGCCTTTTCCCGCAGCTCCGCCCGCGTAAACACAGTATCCCCGACCTCCCTGGGATACAACACTGTACTTTTTCGGGTTAAAAAGTAGCCTTTGTGATAATCCAGAGCTTAAAATACCACTATACCAAATTTAACGTCGTGGAAAGAGTGCATACCTCCACCTCACAAACGTCCACATTTATAATAGGTAGTAATAAGATTACATAACATGAGTTAGAAACTCCCTATAAATGAATATTATAAAATAAGCTTTCACTACAATATCTCACTGTGCGGCCATCTTTATTTAATTTATTAATGAACAAGCGGAGATACTAATAATGATTAGAACGAGCCAGGGCGGTCTGATCATCGAATTTATAATGTTGTTCATTTTACATTTTTACAATACAAGTGATTTACCGTATTTCGTATTCGGTTTGTTGTTAATGTTGCTTCATTTTGGGGATATCAATAAATTAATAAATCTTTATTTGGCTTGTAGTGAATAAATATGCATTTTTTTAATCGACAAAAAAACTCGAGGAGGTTCTTTGTCAATAATGTGTGATTGTGTGTTCCCTAAAGTCCCTGAGCCTTTAGTCAAGATGCATTCGATACGAGGGCGGCACTGAAAATTTCGGGAATCAAGGAAGTGACACAATATGTATGATTTCTTGCTCTAAAAACTCTTTTGTTCTGTACGCGGTGTGAGAACTCGCATTGTCGTGATGGAGGATGATACGGTGGTTACAGTTCTCTTTACGGAATTCAGAAACGACCTGTGGCAAACAAATGTTAGCATACCATTCTGCATTAACCGTTCTCTGTCCCTCAAGAGGAATAGTCGCAACATGGCGGGTTTTAGAGACAAACGTGGCCACCATTTTTTTTGCAACACTCCGTGAACGAACAATTTTTGTTGGCTTTAACTCATTTTCGAACACCCAAACTCGTGACTGGTTTTTTGTTTCGGGTTCGTATGCGTATATCCAGGATTCGTCACCTGATACGATGTTGTGTACAGCATTTGAGGATCCTGCGTGGAATCTTTCGAGAGTTGTGACGCACCAAGTAACGCGAGCCGCTTTTTGCTCTTCACGGAGCAAATGCGGTATCCATCGGGAAAACAACTTTTTTACACCTAATTGTTCATGCAAGATTATTTGTATTTGACTCATGCCAATGTCTAAAGTTGCCTGAATTTCGCGGTATGTCACATGTCGATCTTCCTCAATCAGCTTACGCACAGCATCAACGTTTTCTTCGGTGACTGCAGTTTTTGGACGACCTTGACGGGGATCATCACTGAGCTTGACACGTCCACGTTGAAATTCAGCAAACCAGCGATAAATTGTGGTTTTGGATGGGGCTTCATCACCAAATGCAGAAATCATCCGGTCAACACACTGTTTTTGTGTTAAACCACTTCGAAAGTCATAATAAATCATCGCTCTAGAATTTTCTCGAGTCAATTCCATTTTCTCAACGACTAAACAAGTTTGACAAGACCTTGTGACAAGACCGAGAATCTTTTTTTAAATAAATAAACGGTATTCGATTTTTAAAACCAAGGAGTTTTAAATTAAAAAGATTTTAATATGACAGGAACAGTGGAAATATTCCATTCCCGATACTTTTAGTGCAGCCTATGTAATATCGAAGGCGAAGTACAAAATCAACTTTTTTTCTTTATTTATCAATAATAAAAAAAAAAAAACAATACATTTCGGCGCAATATAAACTTGCACAAGTTTTACCATACGCCGTTTAGTCGTCGCTTCACATTTAACATAAAAAAGTAAGTATTTGCACAAGTAATTATTGTACATTGTAATTTTCATAACATTCAGCACAGTTAGCATGCAACTTGGCTAAACCTCTGAACTTTATTTGTTGCATGGATATAGTACCTATATTATTTAGGGCCGCCATATACGGTCTGGTCTACCTTCAAATCGGACTGGACGGATGCAAAATCGTATCGTCTGTGTCTAAATTGTCATTAAGGCTAGATCGCATCAGATGGACTCGAGCGATTCGTTCAGATCGGCCTGAACGGATGGAACGGATGGACTGAACAGACCATTTATGTCAAAATACTTCGGATTTATATTTTACAGTAACTATAACTTAATACTTCATTTTTGTTTATAATCCGCAAATTTACAACAAGCAACTTGCAGCAAATACGGAACTACTGGACCTATTTTGATGAAATTTGGCACAGATATAGAGTAGACGATGCGGAAGGCTTCTTTTTATTCAGGCGACAAAAATTTAAGATTCCTTTGGGAACAATATTTGCGCACACCAAGTCGCGGGCAACATCCAGTAATTAATATAATTGTCGATCAACTATTGGGTAATTCTCCTGAATAGGTACGTGACGGCACTGATTCATGCCATATCATAAACAATGGGGTATTTTACACCGCAAAGAGTTAGTCATTGTGCATACATGCCTACGTGAATTGCAATAATACGTCCCACTGACTTCCCTGACCTAAGAGACGTTGGTGGATTGGTCATATAACTGGCCAAGTGTCAAGCACGAACGGTAAATGACAACGTGACGTGAACGGAAACATTACAGTAATTGTCCGCAATTTTTAATTTTCATCGAAGGACTAGCCCCTTGTAGGCTGTGTGGGATAAAGTATGTGATTTAGGGTAGTGGGGATGACATATTCTGGACGTATTTAAGTCGGTGATTATGTTTTATTAGTAACGTTTCATTGGTTAGTAAAATGAAATATAATAATATAGGTCGAGTTTTTAGTTTTCCGGGTTTAAGAAGATATTTTTTCACCAGTATTGTCATACAGAAAGTTCTCAAATTGTATCGACAAGTGTATTCCCTTGTTTCCAAAGTCTTTGTAAAAAATCTTTCAGCGGCCGGGGAATTTACGAAAAAAGGAAAAACTTTCCGCCTTCACGGTTCGAAAAAACTTTTAAGCTTTGGTCTTTTGTTCATTATCTTCTTTTGTTAAAAAAAACTTTACAAGAGTGTCTTTACAAAACTATATTTATTGCATGTTCGAACTACGAAAGTTTAAAAAAAAAAAAACAACAGCCGTAAGACAAATAAAAATATATAATATTATATTAATAGGCTTATCTTATGACATTGAGTTTTGCAGGGGAGTTCAATGAGTGATTTTGTGGAAATTTGTGGAAGAGGTTTGTGGAAACGATATAGGAATACGGTGTTGGAAATTGAAACGAAAGTTCTATTTCCCGCATTTTTAACTTGATACTGGCAAATGGTTATAAGCCGATGCCATATATCAATAAAAAAAACATGACATTTTGTCCTAATCTTAGAAATCGATACGCTATTTCTTGTATAACATTTTGAACATACTTATCAGATCCCGTATGGTCTAGTGGCTAGGATACCTGGCTTTCACCCAGGAGGCTCGGGTTCGATTCCCGGTACGGGAAATATTTTTGTTATTATATTTAACTTACATCTTTTATTTATAACACAAGTATATTGTTTATGCATATAAGTTAATTACATAAATGCATATATTTTTGCATATTGCTTTTAAAATTAAATTATGGAAACGAGATTCCTAATAAAAATATTTAACGGAGACTACATTAACCATTTTATTGCTGGTAATGTCAAGGTGTGGTCTATGCGGACTCCTTGGAGGGTCCAGCCATAAAATATTTGAATATTTGTGTTTAGAATTAATTAAATTCTATGTCATCCGCACATCTAATATATAAAAGAAAAGGAGAATGAGACTCGGTGCGTAGGCCGTAGGATGTCCTACTTTTAATTCATGTATGTTGTGGGCTACGACGTCTTGGTTCTTAGAGATCCTTCTTACGCTTGAGTGGTGATAATAATATTACAGCAACAATTGTTATATTCTCCTTTACTTGTGCACATGAGAGAGATGCTTAACACAGATACGTCAACACTATATAGCCTTTTGGCTAACTAAAATAAACTAACTATATAGGCTGTGCTTGCGACATTTGTCAATAAGACATTGATAGTTCTACTTCTTAATACTGCTATGTTATGCAACAATGTATATCTTGTATTGGTACAAATAATAAAGAAGGTATGATTATTATCAATTATTAATTTGGTAGATCTAGCCATCATCTGAGCAAATACGTCCCCGAACGCCACATTACCTACTCATTTAAGGCTTGTATGCAGATTCCAGTACTACCTATAGTATTGAGAAGCAACACAATTAACAAGCAGTCTGCAAAAAAAAAGTTAAGAGTCGTAATAAAAGTTGAAATACGAGGCTCTGCTAAATTCGATTGGCACAAAACCTCGTGGTTTATAGTGGTTTTACGGCACCTGTCAAATTCACGTCATGCAGATTGATGGCCGCTTCACGCCCGGCTCTCCCGGTCATTTATAGCGTGACAAATCAAAATTATATTTACTAATATAAATGCGAATTGGATATTGTCATTAAATCCGACGTCAAACGAGAACGTTTCTTTTAATATCCGGTCAAGTCGTTTAAGGTCAGCTCATACCGCGACGACATGCGACGCTACGCGGCGCTGCATTTTTAAGATGGCTACTCCAAATTGAACTTTATCTCGTAACTACTATTACGTAGTAAACGTAGTAAGATTATCTTTGCTAACTACCCGATTTTAATAATATGAGGTGTCAATGGATTCGTACCTAATAATAGCCCGGGTACGGGTTAAAATAGGCTATATTATTTACGTAGTCGCGTTATTAATAGTCTTTGTAAAAAAATATTGTTAGGGTTCCGTTGTGCTCAAGGAACCCTTAACCGTTTCGCTCTTGCCGTCCGTGTGTCTGTCAGTCTGTCCGCTCTTCTAGCTTGTGTAATCTTTTATAATATAAAATATACATATTATGTAAAAATGGATTGCAATTCCAATGTCTCGCTAAAACTCGCGAACGGCTGGACCGATTTGGATAATTTTGGTCTTGAAATAATTGTGGAAGATCAGGGAACGGTGAGTGATATTGGAACAATTGAGGGGAAAATACTAAAAAACGATGATTGAATTTTCCCATACTAACTATTCACTGTGTTTAATTTGTCACTTGACTGTCAAATATTAATAGGTGCGTTCAGTACACCTAAAAAGACAGAACAATGTGTGTCGGGACAGCTAGTCTATCTATACATATAATAAAATCGTAACTGTTTGCTGTCTGTACATGAAAGATATTATATAAGAAAAACTATTACAAGGGGGCTTTATGAACGAACTATAACACAACATTTTTTAGTATTTTTGTCTGTTTGTCTGTATGTCTGTTTGTCCATACGTTTGTACGCGCTAATCTCAGAAACTACTGAACGGATTTTGATGAAATTTGGTATGGTTGTAGTTTAAGCCCTGGATTAACACATAGGCTTTACCGACCTTTAGAACCGTATTTTTTATCGCGGAAAAATGTACGGTTCCCGCGAGATATATTTTTGCGCGTACAAAGCCAACGGCTTGCTCCACTTACAATTCAGTGTTTGTTTAATTTCAATCGCTTCATAAATAAAAAAAGCTATCTCAATCTAAACAATATCCTACTACTATTTTATTGTGAACGTTTGTGAGGATGGATGTATGGATGGATGGATGTTTGTTACTCTTTCACGCAAAAAGTACTGAATGGATTTAGACGAAATTTAGTGTGGTAGTAGTTAAGGCTCTGGATTAAAAAATATGCTAATTTTTATCCCGAAATAGTATATTGTTCCCGTGGGATACCCGTTATTATATTTACGCGGGTGGAGCCGCGGGAAAAAGCTAGTTATGAATAGAAATTAATTGATGAAACTTAGTATTGTTATAGGTTTTGTATAGGTCTCGGTTTTAGGCATCATAAAATGTAACTTTCGTGTAATCGGCCCCCCAAAGTGATTTACAAGTTTGTCCCCCTGGCATTTCTGAACTATGAACGAGACAAAGAAACTTATAATTTTCCATGCTGAGGGATTATGCTAAATACTCTTTAGGGAAATTTTTTTGAACGAAATCAGACAGTAACTTTTGAAGTAATTTGAAAACAATCTATTACGCTTTATAGTTACGGAACCCTGCTTCGACATGTCATGACATGCTCTTGGTTGGGTTATGAGTAGATGTTGTTGGATGAACCGCCGAAATAGATAAAACTGCTGAAGGTAACCAGGCCAATGTCTCTTGACACCCATCTCGATCGGAATTGGTAAGTCGTGCGTGCCGCAATTCGGCTGACCCGCCGCGGTCGTGACTGTGACCCGCGTGTCACTCCGTGTGAAACTGTGACATCGTGACGAGGTCCGGTAATGTAATGATTTATGGTTCTATAATAGTAAAAATTGGGATTATGGGAAATAAACAGATTAAACTACAATTTATATTTGTTAGATCAGCCTCCGTAGTCTAGTGGTTAGAGCTTGGCTCTCGACTTGGAGGTCGTGGGTTCGATTCCCGCATTGGAACAACAAAAATGTTGGTTCGAAGTTTGGTTAGGACAATGCCGGCTGATCACCTGATTGTCTGACAAGAAAGGTGATCCATGCGTCGGTTGGGCATGTAAAAACCTGGACCTGTGTCTGATCCTTAGCCAGTCGTGTCGGTTATCCGTCCTACTGGGTTATGAAAGTAAAGGAAGAAAGAGTGCTCTTGTGTACTGCGCACACACTTGGGCACTATATAATTACTACTGCGTAACTGGTCCGGTTTAATGAAACCGGCCACCGTCACCGAAGTCGATGTAGGGAAGTTATTTTATATTTGTTAACTTAATATGATGATAGGTGATAGTTAAAATGGAACAAGGAGTACATAGCCATTGCAAAGGACATATCTAATGAATAACTAGATAGATAATCGTTGAAGATAAATAAACACTTAATAATTTTGGCTATATTGTTACTTTGATTGGCTGTTTAGTAATTTATTATATAGCCAAACGTATAACGCCTCCTTTTTTGAAGTAGGTTATAAATGGCCCGGTTGGTTTAAATTCATGACTTGGAATGATGATGTTAGAAAATATGCTATGACAATTCCTTCCAGTGTCAAATTTTTACACATACAACCTCTGTGTCTCAGTGGTTAGCGCGTTGGCGCTCAAGCCACAGGTCGATTCCCGCTAGGGAACAAGAAAGTGTTCCTGGGTCATGGATGTGTATTAAATATGTGTATTATATAATAAACATCTTAAATTTAAGTATAGTATAAAAGTATTAAATATATTTCCGCTGTCTGATACCCGTAACACAAGTTCTTCGAGAACTTACCACGGGGCCAGATTGACTTGGTGTAAAAGCGTCCATACATATTATTACATAATACTATTAAGCACAATATTATGGTTGCGTAGGTACAAATCTGTCAATTTATAAATATATAAATACTATAATTATATTCCTTAAATAGTAGACAGCATTGTTTCCCTGGAGTCGGGACCTCTAATCCAGGTGTAGCGCGTCACGACACGGGCCAGCAGTTCAGCGGTATTCGGTCGAGTTCACGAACCACGACCCACATTTTATATAGTTCACATCAAATGTTATTGATTTTATCATCATCATCATCACTGGTGTGGCCAAGGCCTCAAATTTCATTGTGAGGAAAATTAGGCGAGGTAGGATTCATGTTTAGGTCATAAATATGTGACTTGAAGTTCTTGGGATATTTGCAATAAGACCAGGGGAGCAATTCTCGTAAAAATTATCGGATAAATCTCCTTTGAATTTTCAGGCTGTCCCGCTCGCGCGCACACGTTTTAACGCATATGCGAATGAGTCAGCGCGTCGACCGAACCGAGATTATATCGAAAATAGTAAAGAGGATTGGGCTTCAAATGGACGAGGTTTCAAGGCGCTATAATAACGCCGACCGCTAACGTCCTGCTGGCTGGCTGGCTGGCCATCTTTTCTCAAGATTAGGATACTTCATATGGGACTATTCCACTATTAGGTACTGCTGGTGGGTTTATCGTATGGATCAACCAACCCGCAACATTAAATCGCATGTATAACATCATGAAGAATTAAACAACGACAGTGGTGTATTCATCCATTAGTAATCATTACGTAAATAATAATTACTAATCTCGTAGCTCGTGCTACCACTTATCAGTGACGTGGGGTTCCTATAACTCCATTCCTATCGGCTTAACTTACCACTTACCTTTTGAAGTCCCTCATCCAAATCCTTACCTAGGCTAGGGCTTCCTTATGAAGGCGAACTAGCCTTCGCCATTGCGTGCTACAATATGTGAAGTTATTTTGTTTAATATTTTATATTTAAAAATTTTAAGTTCTAGGATGAACTAACTGTATTTTTGTTAATATTTTATCAAAATTTAATAATTAAATTGCATAATATTTTTATTATTGATATTATATGTCTTATTCAATTCAATTCAATTCATTTATTTCAGATTTTCATCCATAGTGTTAGTAACAATAGATCCTTATTCTAGTGTTAGTAAAAATATAAAATAAATTGGAATTACATTATTAATTAATTTAATTATATATATATATATATATATATATATATATATATATATATATATATATATATATATATATATATATATATATATATATATATATATATATATATATATATATATATGGGAACCGAGCTATCGGAGCATGGAGCTGCACCCAATGCTTCAACAACATCGAATCCCACCTGCTACCCAACACATTCAGGAGTCTGTTTGGACTGTTTTGCACACGCGACCAGAGCGAGGCACATCTCTTTCTAATAATTGTCTGAAAACAATCTGTATGTACCTCAGCGAACATAGATGAGGCGCTACAGTAACGTGACAGACCAAACAGCATCCTGAATATGTTGTTGTACTGGACTCTGAGCGTGCTATATGCACGCTGCATATATCTTACCCATAGGCTACACGTGTAGAATGACTGACAATATGCTTTAAAGAGCGTCATTTTGGCGTCCCTGCTACATCGTGCGAACCTACGTGCCAACATATTACCGCGCACACATAGCGCTCTACGCTCCCTCTCTATGTCCCTCTTATGCCTACGGTAGCGTTATTATTTAAAGGACTGTGGACAGTGACCGAAAATATTAGATAAGTTTCTATTGTCGGTCTCAATGGTTGGATTGGCTATGATCAGATTTCAGAGTACCGTGTATCTGGAATCTCTTTATTCAAACGACCAGTAGGGTTGAACAAGGATGCTAAACGAAAAATATTGGCCGCCATTTTGAAAAATTTGAAATTAGAAATATTTTTTTTATGAAACGAGCCAGGAAACTAGCAGATGGATCATCTGGTAGCAATGGTAAGTGATTACCGACATCCATAGACAAAACTTAAAAACCGCAATGTTGTTATGAGAACTCTTTTATAAAGATCTATGGATGTAAAACAAGATCTTTAAGCGAGAATTTTAATATAATAATAAGATCACACACAGATTTCACTACGCAAGAATTATTTTTTTTATTATGCCCAAGTGTGTGCGCAATACACAAGGGCACTTTTGATTTTTACTTTCGTAACCATATGGGATGGATAACCGACACGACTAGCGAGAGATCAGGCGTAGGACCGACTCTTTACATGCTGACGCATGGATCATCATTCTCGTTCGACAATCAGGTGATCAGCCTGCATTGTCCTATTACCAGACTTGGAAACGCGGGGATCGAATCCACGACCTAGTCGAGAGCCAAACTCTAAACCACTGGACCAAAAAGGCGTTAAAGCAATCAAAGCAAGAGATTTATTACATAACAGAATACGTTTAGTGAAAGAAGTCGGTTAACAATTACAATCGTCCAATGGTGACAGGTAATTCGACAGGATATAGTTATTCTCTTTTATTTTAATTACAAGAATTCGAAGTGTGATTTAATATTACTATTGGATATTTGTAGACTTCTCAGTCCGAAAGACTGTGAAAAAAAGGAATCTTTATTCTACAGCCATTAGTTATATGTACAGCAATTTCGTCCTAAATAGTTGTTCATCTTATACTTTAATCATGTGTAATATATATAATCGGTATCTCGAAAAGGGCTGCAAGTATTACAATGATGTTTAGTATGCAGGGAGTTTTGGGAGAGAAAAAAGTCTTATCCCTGAGAAACTGCGCATTTTTAAGCTATATATGTTTTTTCTTTCTTTGTGCAAAATATATCAATAATTTTGACACTAGTATGTCAGTCTGATTGGCAGTTTGGTATGCGTATGTTTAATTTTTGCTTTGTTCGAAAATTCGAAATGTCATGGGTTCGAATCCCGGTCAGATAAATATTTTTGTTATTCTTTTTTTTTACACTTATCAGAAATCCGAGCTTCGCTAGGTACTTAAGTACTTTTTTATTCAAAACAAAAATTTACATCTAATTC
The DNA here is from genome assembly GCA_963565745.1 of Phengaris arion. Taxonomy (NCBI): domain Eukaryota; kingdom Metazoa; phylum Arthropoda; class Insecta; order Lepidoptera; family Lycaenidae; genus Phengaris; species Phengaris arion. Next base: position 42,633,905 of record OY751431.1, read on the forward strand.
TTTTAGAACGATAGTCATCATCTGAAGCTCTATTTGTTAGGTTGTTCAAAATCAACTACGGATATTTTGGGCATACGATCTACTGCTCATTTCAAGACGTTTAGGCTAAAAAATATACATTTGCAAAAATTAAAAATAAAAATGAGATTACATGGCGCTCTCTAAGGCGCTGAGGTCATTAACCTCATAGAAACAGGTGATTTAAAGTGGAATCCAAGACTTTGCCTAAATAACAGCAATATAATCATCTGTGTGAGGTCAATGACCATAACAGCGCCGTAAAGAGCGTAATATAATTTAATTTAGTAATAATAACCTTAGGCTTATCATAAAAGTGGCTTTATGTTTTAAAGTATCATTCAGATCAGTACTCTCTCTTTATTATGTAATTATAATATTAGGTATTTTTCTAAGTTCTTTACAGATATAGATAGTAATTTGATACGAAATTAATTACTCTATGATAGTATAAAATCCATCACCAGGCCTGGCATAGTAAATTTTGAGAAACATTAAAATTATTATGTATAAAGAATAATGTAATTGTTCATCATCAAACATCGAGGATTTTATAACTTTGACAGCGGCCATTACCTAAATGCATTCAAATTGGTCATATTAAAATTATTTAAAATCTCTGCAGTGACAACCCTATATTTAAGGAGCGAACCCCGCACATTTGATTATTGAAGTCTAAAGGGTCGCGGAACGTTCGGCCCTAAACGAAAAATTGGAAGGAGCTAGTTGGTTTATTAAAACTATTTTTGTATTGAATTGGTTTCATTGCAATTTTTGTGCATGTGTGCCTAAATAGGCAATATGCATAATAGGCAAAGTAGGCATAAAAAATACTGAAATCAGTATACATAATATTTAGTAATGATTGAACAGAAGAAATGATCTTTTGCCTTTAGAATTATCATGTATGTTCTGGAAACTTCTTTTTCTACTGAAATCATCTCATTATATGAATCATACTCTAAGTGCCCCTATGGCCTATACTATAGTGGGATCTTTATTTCCATAGCAGAATAGTATTCAAGCAATTACGGTACTTTCCTGTATTTTTTATTACATAAATGAATAGTGATCTGAAAAATAAGAATAATATGGAATAGTATACTAAAATCAATATTTTCAAAGATATTGCGGATTGTTTGAAGCACTTTTGTGAGTCTCGTGAAAACGCCCCATATAAAAGTCGTACAAATAGGTGACGTCACACGCTACTAATGTTGCTACGAAATGTATGGCCGCATGCACAAAATTTTTGATATCTCCGAAGTTTGCGCGTTTATGTTCATATACATAGTAAACCTTTCTGTATTTGATGTAAGTAAACTAATAAGTTAACACATAGGATTTACTTTTATTACTCAATTCACAATAGTATCTAAAATCTATTTAAAATATTTACAAACTATACTTACCTACTAGTACTTAGTACTTACCTACTACAAGTAGGTAAGTACTAAGTACCTACTACAAGTAGGTAAGTACTGGGGTCTCGGGTGGCCTCAATGAGTTTTTTGGAGATTTCTCTGAAAAGTTTGTGCACACTCAGACCCCATTTCAATCCCAAATGGTTCAAATATGAGATCCCCACTAAGGTTCTCATACTTGTGCCGCTTGAGGTTTTCCGCCTGATTGGCGGCCGCACCTGCAGAACTCGAGGTGCCCTGGACATGGGACGGAGCAAGTGTATCGACGCAAGTAGCGTCCCATACAAGAGCCCGTCCCACTCTCCAAGGGACCATAGTCATACCGTCTGGTCTCTTGCCATCGTCGCGCGCCAAACCAGAGGGTTCCAGCACAGCTGACACTCCGGCGGTGACAAGAGCCCGACGGATGAGATCATTCAGGCAGTGATGTCGGGAGATGCGGCCGGCGCTTCGTTGACAGGACAGCCCGTGGTGTCCGAGGCTGTCCACGTTTGCACCACAAACACAGCGATGGGGGACGACGTGGGGGGTGCCAAGACGCAGGGAAGTGGCTAACCGGAAAGCTGTTCGATCTAGCAATATGCCCGTATTGGGTGACGGTAATGCTTGTAGCCAAAGGCCCGACTCCCACTTCTCCGCAGCTAAGAGGCGAGCCTGCTCCACAGGACTGGAGGACGTATTAAGAAGATTATTCCGTACCAGTCTGCAGAGTGGCTCGCCCCAGAGCCTTTGGAAAAAAGTATTGTCAGGCAATTTGCTACAAGCACTAGTTGCGCTCGAGGCGTCCTTGGCCTCGTCCAGAAAGGGAACTGTATTGGAGTAGGATGGGTGATGTAGTATTTTGGAGATAAGACTATGGTTCGCGTGGACTGAGGACAAGAAGGCCGGAAGCGATATGTCAGAGGGCTTTCGAACACCCAGGCTACCGAACCGAACCCATGCGCGGTCATCGAAATTTGTGTTCAAAATAGTGGATAGCGTTTGTCTTATGGTATCATCTAACTGTTTGAGAAGTTGAGGGAACTTCCACAGTTGACAACACCGTAAGACATATGTCAATTTAGGTACGAAAATGCAAAAACGGATTAGGGTAAAGGCCATGTGACAGTTAATTTGGAGGAGGCGGTTTAAAGTTTCATTAAAATTTTGTAACTTGTTATCTATGAAGTCCGGGAGAGATTCGTCTAAAATAGGTAAGCCCAAAAGGAAGAGCGAATCCTTGTCAAAGACAGACAGTTGTGGAGCTATGTCTTTAAAGGTGGATATAATCGCGTTTCTATCCCCACAACTGTCTGGCACAAAAAGTTCGCACTTACCTAGGTTCAGCTGCAGACCTATTTTTTGGAACTCGCGGATCAGAGTGCGGAAGTCGGATAGTACAGTGGCTGCATCGCTTCCAAGGGTCCCATCATCCAAATACCAAACATTAAATTGGGAATTTAGAAGCTCGATGCCCGGGTGATACACCCGATAGCCAGGCTGAAGATTGCTGGACCTAGAGGGTCGCCCTATTGGCAGCCCACTTCGGATGAGATGAGGTGGTCTTTGTAAATGAGTTTGGTGGGGTCGTTGTAACACTGGAGCATAAATGGTAAAATGGCAGGTGCTTTAGATTTAATTTGGGCCAACATGGCGCCTCGGTCAACTGAGTAGAAAGCGTTTTTGAAATCGACCTTCAGAAACACATCATCGCCTTGATTGCGGATTGCTGTCCTGAAAGAGTGAACGGCGGCCTCACAACCCCCTTTGCAGGCAATACCGAGCTGTTTTGGCTGGAAGTATGACGCGAGGGAAGTGACTGATTTGCAAGCTAGTTTGGCTGTAAGGCGCCGGTATGTGGAGCCAACAGCAATCGGACGAATGCCAACATCTCTCTTCCTCAAGGCGCAGAGGTTAGCTCCATACAGAATGTCTACGATATCTGATGCGACCCCTCCACGTAGCATCAGGTTGCACAGATTCGTAAGTTCATGCCGGAGCTTCCCGCCGGCCTCCCCGCAGCAACCGCTGGTGAGGTCCTTCAGATGCTGAGGGGTAAGACCGTCGAGGCCGCCAGCTGAAACCGGAAGAAAGGACATGATGGCTCCGCGTACTTTGTCTGTCGACGTTTGTAGTGGTAGTAATGCGTCATTGGAAACTGTGAAAGGATTGGATTGTAATGGATGTTTGTTTTGCAGGGCGATGAGGGTCTCTGGGCAGTCGGGGGCGACCGTGTCATTGGTAAACAGGAGCCGCGCTGCACCTTTAATGTCTCCCTTACTTATTTTATTTTCCACAGCTTTCACGATGTTATGTTTGACCGAGGAATGTAAAGAAAAATTTGGGTTGAAGTTAATGTCCGAAACACAATTCTTTTTGATTCTTGAAGTGAGGAGGCATTGTTGAGCGGATCTCTAGTGATATGCAGAAATCGGCAGGGAAAGGTGAGTAGATTTTCCCAGGCTTGCCTCGAGTTCTCCAGCACTGTGTGGCGTATTGTCTCGGCAAGCTTCTGGGCTACAGTCACTCTGGCATCCCTAGGGATCCGTCTTAGAACTGGTACGAAACGTTTAAATTTGGATATTTCTTGCCAGAAATTTGTTTGATAGATTGGGTTCAGAAGTGAATCGGTTATTGGGGAATGAGGGTTGGAAGCTGTTTGTGGCATTTTCCTACGTGGATGTTCAAACCTCGCTGGCTTTTAAAATATCGGGAACAGTGGGAGCATTGCAGCAGATTTCCAAAGGACACGGTCGAAATATTAGTGGAGGTCACTGCATCCTGGCTGCTTGTCATAGGTTGGTAATGATAAACTATAAACGATAACTTATATAATAGAGTAAACTATGGACAAAAATTAAAAAACTGCTTAACTAATATAAAAAAACCTTGAAATATATTATGCTCTTTTCCTGGGGGAATGTTGGCTTGAGCGTGGGACAGTTCCTGGGCTCACTTTTCGCCAAAAAATACAGCATACCGTTTCCTGGGATTGCTTCGTTTTTCCTCTGTTTTAAGTCTTGTCAGTTGTGTGGGTATGAATACCTTTGCTTGTGACCCAGTTTGGCCCTCTTGGGGTGCTATAAATTATAATTGATTCTATTGTAGAAGTTTAAAAAGGTATATTTATTTGCTTTTGGCGTCTCGAAAACTAGTTTTATCGATTAATTTTCAATATTTTGTTCAGATATTTTTAGATAGACATGTTGATGACATGACATCCAGATCCAGCTGAAATGAATAGAATAATAATAAATAATTAACCCTACTTAATTAGTGACCTAATTAAGTACGGTTTTTACACTAATGTTGGAAAGATTAGTTCAACTTTTTTGTGACTTCGAAATGCATTTAAGTAAGTGCAAAACTACACATATATCCTAATTCTTTTACTTTTATCAAGTTGTTATACCTGATTATTTGTTTATTTATTTAAAGAAACAAAATTTTTCCATGTAGGAATATACCTATGTATAGTTCTACGTTCCGGTAACGATATACAAAATCGGTTACTAGAGCATTTCATTTGTAGATACAATTAAACCAGTTTGTTTAGGTTCGATAACACGACTTCGACAATCGATTGTTACATGAAATTGATTATACAACTATTGAGTAAGTAACATCGCCCGGTGTAACGGGGAGTAAATTTTTACATTTGAAAACATAAGGAGTGAATTTATAATATAATTTGGCATTTTTACCCCCGACAAAAACAGAGTGTGTTATAAACTTATAATACGTCAAACTTTAATGTGTCTCTATGTGCGCGTGTGTGTCTGCTAGCGGCATCGCAGCTCCCAAACGGATGGACTGATTTTGATCTAGTTTTCTTATTTGAAAGCTGATTTTGAGAATGTTTTTAGCCTTAATTCAGCATCATAAATTCATAACTCATAAGCTCTCTTAAACCGTTTGACATTGACGGAGGTAACTTTTTTTTTTATTATTGTACGCAACTATTTGAATACTTAGGTCGTATTCAAATAGGCTAGGGCATATAGATGATATAGAATGCGTTTTAATTTACAAGATTAAAAAAATAGTTATTTATTAACGGCCCGTTTAAATAACCTATTTACCATTAACTATTTGTTAAAAACGTAGTCATTCAATCATTTGACGGTATTTTCCCATACAAACTATATTACGTACTATATATAGGACATCGTCATCACCATCCGAACGCATAGGCCGATCGTGCATGTCTATCGCTTGTTCCGCGGTCTCGCTTGCACGCTCGGCTCAGACGGAACGTGACAATCAGGCGGAACGTGACAATTTCTTGTGTGTGCGGCCGGCGTCCATCGACTTATAAGACGTTATCACGTCAAAAGAAAGTACTCTTTTAAATTCAATTTTAATTTCAAGCGCTATAACTTATAACGTTACATAACATTGTTAGTTATCAATGAGAATATTACATAACTAACATGTTTTAGACTATTGATTGAAACACTTTGAAAAAAACGCAAATATCTAAATAATTTTATATAATGCTATTTACCTTTGTAAAATTATAATTGTATTGCAAAACAACAAGAGACGCACGCCGAATAAATAGCTAGGGCCTATCACGTGACAGTCTGCCGTTTAATGAAGTGCCGAATCATTGATACCTACTGTTACACTGGCCTAGTCAGATCATAGACATAGGGAATTGATCGCGCTCCCACGGCACTACCTGATTGGTGCTTAAGTTAATAAATCACAAATCACAATAAAGAGGGAGACAAACTGAACAAGTGGCCACTAGTTGTCCTTATCTTACTTTTGTGATTGCCTGCGTGAAACCCAAACCGAAATAGACACGCGTTCATTTCAACTCGGTCTAGTTTTACCAACTATATGAGATAACTAGCTTTTTCGGCTTCGCCCGCGTAAATATAGTATCGGGTATCCCACGGGATTACTGTACTTTTTCGGGATATAAAGTAGCCTATGTTTTAATCCAGAGTCCTAACTATCTACTACCAAAGTAAATTTCATCGAAATCCGTTTAGTAGTTTTTGCGTGAAAGAGTAACAAACAACCATCCATCCATACATACATCCATCCTCACAAACCTTCACATTTATAATAGTAGTAGGATAATAATTATTTTTTCGGCTCTCTCTATGGAGTGAGAGTATAGCTCAGTTTATTGTCTATGCTATGGATCAGACAAACTGGGGCAGCTACATTATTCAGACATTATTGACCGATCATCGGGGAATAACACACGGGAGGACAATGGCGCGAGCATGCTCTGAATTAGAAATGTTTTACCCAGCTGTAGTCTATACATTTTTAGGGTTCCGTGCCCAAAAGGTAAAAACGGAGCGTATTATTGCTAATATGCTCCCGTCCGACTCCACTGTCCGTCCGTCTTTTTGGTCTGTTCGTCTGTCTGTCACCAGGCTGTATCTCATGAACCGTGATAGGTAGACAGTTGAACTTTTCCCATATGATGTATTTCTATTGCCGGTATAACAACAAAAACTGAATATATAAACAATAACTGTATTTAAAACTGAATAAAATAAATATCTAAGTGGGGCCCCCATACAACAAACGTGTTTGTCGTTTTGTACAGAACCCTTCGTGCGCGAGTCCGACTCGCACTTGGTTGGTTTTTATATTCTAGTCACTAGGACAGTAGTTGTCCTGTCTCAGCTTTGGATTCAAGGGAATTGTCGGGGAAAGTTACGGACAATTATATATGCTAATTTATTTGTTATTTATAAATAAAGTAACTTTTGCCCGCGGCTTCAGTGATCAGTCGTAAATCCACAGGAACACTGCACTTTTCGGGATAAAAAGTGACCTATGTTTTGATCCAGAGTCTAAACTACTACCATACCAAATTTCATCAAAATCTGTTCAGTAGTTTTTGTGTGACTGAGTTACAAACATCCATCCATTAGTAGCTATTACGGATGTGCTCGGTCTATCGGAAACACTTTAAAAGCCTGGTACCCCGCCTTACCCACCTTCCCCTAATATCATGGTATTCTCTCATTGATGGCAGAGCCCGAATTGAAGGCGCTATTCGTCTCCCTCTCCACATCAGTTGACATATTTTCGGCCTTCTGCTACTCGTAATAAAGTACACTCGTTATTCGTATCGTCTTTCTTGTTCATCAAAATATCACACTGTGTGTTTCTTGACTTACTATCAATTAGGTTAGGTTATGAGTAACACAATTTCACTACTAGCTTATTAACTTACAATAGTGTAAATGTAGAAATACATATGTTTAATTTCTAAGAAGAGCCATATCCAGAACCCTTAATTGTTCCGATCGTCGCTAACGAACTTGTAACTCCTCTGGTGTTGCAGATGTCCATAAGAAACATTTTGTCAAGCTGTTTGCTCATTTGCCCACAAATTCCAATTCTCTCTATTATGAAAATCATAAAAAAGAAAAATTACATTAAAGCATACAATATATTTACATCCAAATTCTAAATTGTATGAAATTACATACTTCATGTACCTAAGTGTGTGAGTGTCCTAGAAAGTAACAACCAAATTGTAGAACAAACAAAGTTTCCTCCGATAGGTACCGTCTTTAATGTAATACGGTATATTACAATTCCCCAGGGCCATCTACTGATCCATATTGCCCATAGACTTGGAGTGGTGTAGACGTGGCACTTCATTGTTGTGATGTGAGACAATATTATGTAGACTGCAAAATTTTGGGTAGCAATGTGCATTATACATTTTTGAGAAGGTAGCTACGCTGGCCTGTCGCGACGTCCTGAAAAAGAAATGAAAAAAAAATTATATTAAACATATAAATTACTTGTAATTAAATAATTAAATGTGTAAACGTTGCGATTGTATATTTTTTCTTTAATATTTTATCTGTAAGTAATATAGTCTTGGTATTTTTATATTTTACGATAAACAAGCAGATGGATTGTCTAATGATAAGCTTTGGATAAGATCGCCTGGTAACTGCCATCCAAAACACAATAAATAGCACTTGCCATATCTATAAATCAAAACACCTATGACGCGTAAAATTAGTGGGTGTTTATTTCGCTCCAAAAAACGATATAAGTGTAACGAAGCGACGTCATCCACTTACACCTGTGTTTACTACATATCGGTTAAGGCATTTTGCACACATCAGGCACATCAATTACATGCATACGATTTTTATTTAAGCCTCAATTACACGATTCGATTTTTAGTTTGAACTCGAGCTCTAGCAATTTTGTTCTCGTTGTAAATAGACTAGCAATTTGCAATAAGACAATTTGATGTGAAAAATACTTCAATCGACTAAAGTAAGCACTTGCCATCAGCTAAGTGAAGTTCGTTTGTTCTATAGGGTCATATTTTTCGTTAGCGTTGTCTGGCGTTCAAGCGGAGTTTTTATTGCAATACAACTAGATGGCATTGAATTGAAAATATTAAATATTCTTTTCATATTTTCGCTTGTATTTTCCTTGATATTAGGTACTGGCTGTGATCTACAGGCGATTTTGCAGAGAAAATATTTTTATATGTATGGTAAGAGTTTTTTTTCTACAAGATATTGAACGCATTATTATGTGTGATTTTCACAATTAAAAGCCTCAAGAGAAGTTTTAACGAATCCCCAATGTTTAAGGAAGTTATTAAAAGACAATTAAAGAACTACAAAGTTTTAATGTTTTTTTTTATGTTTTAATGTGTTGGTAAAAAATATCATAATTATTTTAAAACAAAAACCTTAGAACAGTTGCCATATATATCAGAAATAATTAATGTAATCATCCGAACCGAAACCGAAAGGTCAAGTGGTTTATCAATCAGTAGCTTATAAAAGCTAAGAAATATTAGGAAATAGAATTGACTTTCATTTGTAGACGCGTAATTTATTCCTTTTTCCCGCCAATCTTGAAAAAAAAGAAAAAAAAAGAATATTTGAGCCGTGACGCCGCAGCTGGTGTTGCTTTCATAAAATAAAAAATCTTTTCGCAGAATTGTTTTATTCTTGTACCTACTCTTTCAAGAGAAATTTGTTTTGTTCCATTAGTTTCAGTTTCAGTAAATTGAGACTTATAGTATTATGATAAGTGAATATTATTATGAATATATTATAGTGTCGTAAGAGTTTTAGTATACAACATAATGTTAATGAAAGAATGTTAACGAAACTTCGGCCAACAGTCGAAGTTTCGTTAGCAAATATAATATATATATATCGAGTTGTTGTGTTGTTTACATATCTTTGATAATAATTTGGTAGGTGTTCATTACACAATTGCAACTATCTACGAGACTGGAAATTAAATCTTTGTATAAAACATTTCCAATAACACAAAGGTTGCCGAAAGAGAAGTAAATCATTTACTTACATAAGTTTTATTTACGATATAAATTCTTTCGATCTTCGAACATAATTATTGCACAATAAAAAACAATCAAACAGAAGTATCTTATTACAATCGTTTTATAAATAATCGATTCCGGGAAACAATCGGTCGGATTCGATAAAAAATCGGAATGCTCGAAATTAATATGTTGCTAATTCGAAATGATTTGGTATTTAAATAAATGTTACCTTGCGGATTCGATTGATTCGTTTATAATATGTGGTTTTTGCTTTGTCCGATTCGTTTTGTATTTAAATTGGTATTTATATTTTTTTATTAATACGCAGCCAATGATAATTTAACTTTTATTGGGTTTTATAGCTCGTAATATGGCTTGCAGATTTCAGCATTATTATTTATAATAATTTAAATCTCGCTGTCGTATTTTTATTTATTTTAGATATTTCGATTTTGTTAATTAGCCTTGTCCACTTTTAACATTTTTATTTTTATTCCATTAATAAATATTTGTGTTTTAATTCCATATCAATAGCATATTTGCCTGTAATTTTTTTATTACATAAATGAATAGTGATTTGAAAAGTAAGAAAGTTTACAAATGGAAACCTACAGATTTTTTGTAGCACTTACATGAGTCTAGTCATACTACAACTTTTTTGTTACTTTGAAATTATTATTACAAAACTGTATAAAAACAAAATTCTTTTTAATTATATGAAGAACGTATTACACGTTGAAAAAAATGTTTGAAAAATCTATATAGATTTCAAACATTTTTTTCAAAGTATTGTATATCCCTCTTGTAATAATCTATTACAAGAGGGAAATACCCAATTGTAGTCGAACACAAGAACATGTACAACAAAATATTGTTTGTTTTTATCAAAACATTTAGTAAGGTACAATCATGAGAATGTCCTACTTATAGCAAATGTTTTTGATGATTTAGTTGATAATTAACATTCTGAGGGTCCTGCACCTGCCCCCAGGAGAGCAGGAGTGACCGGCTAATGTGCACAAGTCATGCATGCAGCATAAGTCATAACTATTAACAAATGTTACAGTCTTGGTGGGAGCGATGCCGTGCCCCAAATTATTTTAAGCTTGGTCTAACCAGGGATGTTATGAAGCTCCGTAAGAGAAACTATCGGTTATCCGAAATTATTAAACTATCCGTAACCATAATCGAATCCGATACAAAAGCTTCGGATTATTTCGGATATAGACGGAGTATAATATCGTTTCCGGCCGAACCGACTCGCTAGCTTAGGCCAGATTATTACCTAAACTTGTAAAATGACTTGCATTTTGCTTATACTTAACTTACATTCATCATAATTCTTAATATCCGTAACTACGAGGGCGGGTCAATAAGTCCGTGACTTTTGGAATAAAACACAGATTTTTTGATAAATAAATCATTTTATTTTTTAACGTAGTCCCCCTTGAGCTCTATACACTTTGTCCAACGCTTCTCCAATTTTTTCATCCCTTCCAAAAAATATGATTTGTCGAGGTCCTCAAAATAGGCCTTTGTTTGCGAGATGACTTCATCATTGGAGTCAAATCTTTTTCCACCGAGCCATTTTTTCAGGTTTGGGAACAAGAAGTAGTCACTCGGAGCCAAATCTTGAGAATAGGGTGGATGTGGGAGCAATTCATAGCCCAATTCATGGATTTTTGCCATGGCAACTGCACATGTGTGCACCCTTGCATTGTCTTGGTGAAAAAGAACTTTTTTCTTGGCCAAATGAGGTCGGTTTTTTTTCAAATCCTCATTGAAGCGGTCCAATAAGTTGGCATAATATTCCCCATTAATTGTTCTTCCCTTTTTAAGATAGTCAATGTGGATTATCCCACGTGCATCCCAAAAAACAGTCGCCATAACTTTATTGGCTGACAAACCCACCTTGGCCTTCTTTGGCGCCGATTCACCCTTAGAAACCCACTGTTTTGACTGTTGTTTGGTCTCTGGTGTGTTGTGATGGATCCATGTTTCGTCCACGGTTACAAAACGGCGCAAAAACTCCTCCATATTGTGATTAAACAACGCCAAACCTTCCTGTGAAGTTGTTACACGATTGCGTTTGTGGTCGACTGTGAGCAAACGCGGCAGCCATCTTGCGGAAAGCTTTCTCATGCCCAAGTGATCATTCAAAATTGAAACCAGTAAGCCATGCGAGATGCCTATGGCTTCCACAATCTCTTGCACTTTCAATCTTCGGTCGGCCAACACCATATCGATTTTGCGATTGTTTCGGGTGTAGAGACCTCAACTGGGCGTCCAGGACGTTCGGCATCTTCAGTGCTTGTACGGCCACAACGAAATTCAGTAAACCACTTTATTACCATTGAAATCGATGGTGCAGAGTCCGCATAGTATTTATCAAGCTTAGCCTTGGTCTCGGTAATGGTTTTTTTTTCGCAAAAAATAATGCTTAATAAGCACACGAAATTCACTTTTTTCCATTGTTTCCTTAAGTTACTGGATAGTCTGATAAAAATAGCTGTAAAACACAAACTAACTGCCGCAGCAAGTTCAAATTTTGATAGGAGTCAACTGACAGATGCCTGTTGACAGGAGTAGTGTTGCTTTTTCAGTAAGGAGGTTAGAAATTCAAAAAGTCACGGACTTATTGACCCGCCTTAGTATAATTTGATATAATTCTATATCCGTAACCGTAAGTGAGACCGGTTTAATTTTATTCCTATATCCGTATCATTATCATCCGAAATGTCATATCCTTAACATCTCTCGTTCTAACGTCTAATGTTAAGTATAATATGCACCTTTTTTGTATAAAATCAATAGCAGGCAAATGAGCAATCTGATCGCCAGATGGTTGGCTACCGTTGGTCATGAACACATCCAACACCAGAGGAACTCAAATGCGTAGCAGGCCAGGGCTGTACCGTGAGTTTAGCCGGCCATGGACTAATACTACTTAGGGACCCACCTAATTACTCAAAGTATAGGAAAAAAATAAGACTTATAAAACACTTACGATCTGTTTAATTTAATAAAATTACCGATTCTTTCGCACTATCGTCTATTTTTGTTGTCTTCGAATTGACTTACCTGGGGCCCAGGGCTGAGGCTCAAAATGCCATGTAGTAGATCCGGCACTGTTGCAGGCGTTTTCAAAAAGAATATTACGTACTTTTCCTGAAGATTTCAATCTTTTAATGTTCAATCTTTCAATCAGAAATGGTCCTTCCCGCGGTCTACTTTATATCTGTGCCAAATATAATGCGGAACCCTAAAAATCTGTTTAGTAGTTTCAGAGTTCTCTATGCAAACAAACAAACAATCAAGTCTATTCTCTTTGTTATATTAGTATATTATATGTGAAATTAAGAATTTTAACAATGTAGGAGAAAAACATATACGACGAATTAATAATTTCTAGATGATAGTATTATTAGTGAATAACGACAAATTATATAAAAACTGTAACCTGACTACGTAAATTATAATATAGCCTATGTTACCCGGCCTATCATTACGAATCTATTAACACCTCATTCATTAAGATCGGATCAGTAGTTTAAGCTCCACGGTGGAACATACATACGTAGACTGCCTTTTCATTACCCTTCCTCTTCCTCTTGCCTTTGCCATAGTCGGGTAAAAAGATAGCATTTTGTATAATAATTAATTATTATTTAAAAAGGTAAGGTATAATTAAAGTTTCGTAAAAGACAGATGGCAAAATCTCATAACTATATTTTTTTATTAAAACTCTAACAAAAAATTATAGTTATGAGATTTTGCCATATTACTCCAACAACCCGACGTCACGTAAATTATATAGCCTATGTTAAGCGGGCCATTATTGCGAATCTATTGACATCTAATTTATTAAAATCGGATCATTACTTTAGGCGTTACGGTGGAACAAACAAACATATAGACTGCAAAAATTATCACATAATCAAACCCATCCTTTTGGCTTCGCCGTATTCGGGTAAAAGTTATTTAATTTCATATAATATTTATTTTAATAATCAATTTCACTAGCTACTTAATGTCACTTTTAAACTAAAAAGAAAAAAGTTCACATAATAGAGCTCTTTGGCCTATTTTACTGGCCTGGCGAGCCATTTGTTGCGTGGCACCCACTGTACACCAAAAAAAGTTACAAACATCCAAAACGTATTAATGATATCATCCTAACAAAATTATGTTTTTCGTTCTCCCCGGTTTACTTTTTTAATGGTTAGGGTTCGTTATGAGAAATTTAGAATGGATAAACTTTCAATCTTCGGTCGGCCAACACCATATCGATTTTTTTAATGGTTAGGGTTCGTTATGAGAAATTTAGAATGGATAAAAATCCGTGTGGTCCTCTGTGGGTCTTCAATTGTGAGGGGTCGTGAAGAATAATAGAATATGACCCACATTAATAGGAAGAGTTGACTGTGAGGCGTTGGACGCTTAACGTAAGTGTGGCTACGATTTAACGACAGGTTTGTTTGGTAAAATTTCTTGTGTTTTTTACCCGACTAATGACTGATATAATCTAATATAATACAGTTGTTAACTCTGCACAAGCAAGTAAGTGACAATATACTCGTAAATGTATTATTTATTTTCATTAAATTAATACACTTGAAAAGGAGCAATTAAGACAAAATAAGGGAAAAACAAAAACTAATATGAAACAAAGACTTCAAAGTACTTCAAAATAAATTTATAAGAAATTAAGATAAAAAAAAGTTAGAGTGACTTTGGCCCGCAGGCCGCGCGTTGCCGACCACTGGTTTAACCAAACTGTGCAGTTTTATCGTTACGTGTGTAGCGGACATTACATGGAGTAGAGCCTCGAGACCCGATGAGAAAGTTTGTAGCTAACGATGATGATGATTTCAATCAATAATTCTGTACGGAACCCCGCTTCAATCGATGACCCCACATCTTTTTTAAATAGTCCATTACCAGTCATTATGTTCAAATTGTTGTGTGGCAACCCCAGACGACGTCCCGCTGGCAACTCTCTTTTTGTAATACTTGTTCAAATATAACCCGACCGAATTAAAAAGCACCCCACATAATCCGATTAAGACAGGATTACGAAATATTTAAATTATTCGCGTTCACTGATTACTATAACAGTCTGTGCAAATTACAATGTCAATTAACTTCAAGCGTTCCTTGAAGGCATTACCGTTTTTAAAATGATAGGGTTATAAAGGTTAATACTTATGAAAGCGGGTTCCTCGGGCTCGCGGATTAAATTGATTGTAACATATAATTATGCTGCAAAGGTGTTTATGGTACTAGAAATACTAGTTTCCCGAACATATTAACTCTAAGATGGAGCGCATCAGGAGAACTTTGCGATTGACTTAAATCAAATAACTAATAAGGGACCAAATAGTCATCGTACAGTGGCTAGACAATGTTGGCCAAGCTTTAGCCAATACTTGATAGACAAAATACTAGTTAGTATCTCGTACGAGTATTTATTTCATAAAAATGCATTGTAGCTATTATAATAGCGTATAAATGTTATTTTCAATTGCGGGGTTTGATTTTGAATCTTCCAAGTACCAACCCTCTTAGGTACTGTAGCTGAAAATACTAGGCTAAATAATGATGGCGCAGACGGCGGAGCGGGTCCGAGAGAGATCTGATCCCTTGCGACGAGCTTGAAATGCCATCGTGCTAGAAGCACCCGTCGGAACTAGATTACTTGTTCATTTTGATTTTTTAATTATGGCCATGGTTTCATAGAGTAGGGGAGTCTATATAACCGGTATGACCCGAGAGGCATGGTATTTGGTACAATTTGAAGCCGGTGCAGACTTCGAACTTGTCCCGAAGATGAGCTTAAAAGCACGATGCAAGGGTTCTGCGGATGTTTTCATTGAGTTCCCGCCCACACATGTAGGCCACCGCAGGGGTTTTAGTGGGTAAAAATCCCACATAACCTACTCTTGTCAATGTCCACAAGGCTAGTCTAGGTATCTTCAGAAGATTTCCTCTACGAAAATAAAAAAAAGGCTAAATACTGATAATATGTAAAATGTAAAATAAAAAAAAGGCTAAATACTGATGATATAATTAAGCCATGGTTTACAAATGAAACCAAAAAGCACACGTCACAGATCAAAAACCTCCACGTTTCTAACACCACAGCGCCCGCGCTAATTACTATCTATAGATAACTGATCACTTCCACCACATTAACCCGTTACCGGCTTATCGTGTTTACGAATTTCGCTTATAAATCTTGGGAATTTGTGAAGAAAATTTTGAATATCTGTAGGTGTTCACGCGCGAATGAAGGTTTTGAACGTATTTTATCATCACTAATGTTTATCTTCTTAGGTATTAGGTATCTGCGTTAGAATGTAGGTATTTTAATTTTAATTTAGTCTTTAGCCATATCGCCTGCAGCCCCGCCCATGTAAATACATCCCACAGGAACACTGTACCTTTTCGGGATAAAAATAAGTCTCTGTCCTTCCGTGGTCTACTCTATATCTGTGTTAAATTTCGATCAAAATCGGTCTAGTAGTTTCGGAGCCTATTCAACGCAAACAAACAAACAAACCTTTCCTTTTCATAATATTAGTATAGATAATACGTAGGTAAGACCAATTTCAAAGTACAATAAAAATACGCATTAGTTAATGCTCTATACTTTGTTTTTCATTCATATTTATTTGAAAAATTTCTTGTGTGTTGTTCCTGCCCAGTGTGTCTATATTTGTACACGGTTTTAAAAGCTAAATTGAAACAGAACATTTGCAATATAAACACCCATCCCAAAACCGGATTCGATAAAGAAAAAGTTTATCGTTTTATTAAACGCCAATACTCAATAGCGGAAAGCAATTAATAACCTTTAGAAATTAGTAGTAACAATTAAAACAGTTTACAAAGATCTCTTTCAGCACGAAACAAAGCCGTGGCGAAAGTAAAAGCGCTGATGAATCTTCTAATTCTCCCTCAGTCATCGTACCACAAAAAATCTCATCCAATCTGTTGAAAATGTGTGAAATTCGAGTTATGTGATGTCCATTGTTGGTTTTGTTTGCGAATCATAGAGTTGAATTATATTTCTGCTTATGTATCATATCGAATAGTATAGAAAAAAAAATCTAAATTATGATAATTACAATTTTAGAGTTCTGCCAAGATAAAGGAGAAAGGAGATACGATATAGGTATTAAATAGTACATGATTACTTTACCTACTTTTCATTTACTTTCTTTAAATTATAATAAGCGTAATAAGAGTGTGCATTTTAAAAAAGCTTAGCAATCTATCTGGGTGTAAATATCGATATTATTTTATTGTAAACCAGCAATGTATAACATTTTACAGTTAGAATCACCTCATCTGTCCGTATTGGTGTGGGGGGTATCAATATTCGTGACTCAAGTGAAAATACATAGTCATTGAAGATGAGAATTTGTTTCGTTTCAAACTTGTTTTCGAGATTGTTATAAATATCTGTTCGGATTTTTTCCTTTTAAAAGTTACTGGCACTAGCTAATGGCTGTGGTTTATTTTTTGTGTAATGGCTGCCAAGTATATAATTAAGTTGGACAAATCATGTACAAAAATTAAAAATACGAATTTTGTAGTTAAGAGTTAGGACCTTTGGTTTTGCGCTGTAATCTTCTTATCACGCTAGTCGGCGCTGACGCTAATTTTCAGTTACGAGGGGTAATATTCGCGGAATGGGTCCCGCAGAACCCGAAATGAGTTTATCTAGAAGACGAATCCTTTTTGAAGAATTTTTAAATAACCACTATTATATACTCAAAAAAATGTCTTGCTTTCTCTTGAAAAAAAAAAAACGTCGAAATTTCCTATATTCTTATTATCGGTAGATTTTTTTGACATAGCAAATTAAAAGAGAGCTTTTTAATTTTTTTGACGTGATCTTATAAATCGATGGAGCCGGCTGCACGCACGAAAAAACATGACTCATGCGTTACCTTTTACCCGTTATCGTTACCAAGTACCGTTACCAAGTACCGTTACCAAGTACCAGCGTTAGCTCGCATTACCTTTACCTCATTATTATTATTGTTTTATTTGTTGTTGTTGTTGTTGTTGTTATTGTTGTTTACGTTGTCACGTTCAACTATCGTCAGTAAACCGACTTTACAGACAACCGGTATATTTTTTTGGAGGATATGTAGCCTTGAAATAACGAAGCCAACTTTATACAAGGCAGCCAACGCAAAGCGGCTCTTGTGAACGGAGAACATTTTTGTGCAAGAGAAGCAAAACTTTCGTCAATTTCAGCGACTTTATTTATAAAAGATTTCTTTTTTGCTTTAACAATCTTGCCTAGTAATTCTCGGTTATAAGAACACCTTTATATTTGTATTCCACGCTTAAAATTAGATGTCAGACTGAAAAGGTCGTCTTTCGCCTTAAACATTTGGTGGTCGCTGAGCTCTTTATGCCACCGAATTGACCCAAGCTTATTATGGTTAACCGAAGTTTCGTTTCCACAAACAAACCAACTCAAAACAACATCATTTTTGTTACCACAGAAGTCCAAAACCGCGCCATCACTATAGAGCGCTGTTTTTTTGCTTTATAGAGAATTGCCGATCCAGATTATGTTGCTTGATGGACAATAGATTAGGATTTTGTAGTCCGATAATAATGAAATCTGGTATTTATTCTAATTATCAATCAGGGAACATAAATTCTAAATGAGCCCAATTACTACCCTATATTCCTCATTCTGGGAATTTAAAAACGCCCCTACGTATAATTTAATGCTTGGCGTTGCATGTATTCTTTGATGTATACTTTGTTATGGGACTTTTCAGATTATTAATTTCTGATTTAGATAGACAAACGGCAAGGGCCTGTTGAACAGTTGCCTAATGAGATAAGATTATTTGCATGTTTTGTCTCTATCGCTCGATGTAAAGTAAGCAGCGACAAAACTCTCGAATCGAAGCTATCCGACACTTATAGGAGATTGTGAAACAGGTCCTTAGTATTGTTAATTTAGCAATTCACGCAAGATAATTGACTTTAATTATGTTACTATGGCAGATTAGAAGATCCTAAATAACACAGAATTCTGTGGCATTCCTTAGGATATCATTTTTCTACGAACAAAGTCGCAAATAGATAGTTAGTTCTCGTATAATAAATACTAAACTTACGCGACAGACGTCTAGTTTCCACATAAAGACACTGATCGATAAAGTAGTAGAGTTACGTGGGGTTGCCACAGCGTCATATGCCAAGGTGTAAAGGGGTAGCGCAGGGCTAGACGAGGGTTAAAAACGGGGTACTTTACAAGGAAATGTTTTGATGGGAAATTAAACATTTCATATCGCTTATGTTACATGTTATTTTTTGATGGCATATTTTATTTGTAATTATTTTGTGGACGTTGGTTTTTTTACTCGTTCTCGTCAGTAAGTACTTATATTATTGTGCGACTATATTATGTTGCTCGCAACTTTGCTCGCGGACAAAGAAGTCTAAGCGTGCTCCCTCACCGGGAGCGTTCGCGTGTACGAGTAGTGTAACGTTACATATTCGAGCATTGCATCAGTGTAGGAGGATAACCGAGCATTACAATGCGCACCTTCTAATGATACAATGTTTAATAACTTGATACAACTTGTAACATCAATGGATCCCCCGTCCACTCGGCGCTCGCTAATGTTACATTATATGCGAATGGTTATCAGCCAGGGAGGTAGTATTGTAATGTAGTGCTCAAAGTCAAATCTATAATGTTACATTACACGTGAACGCTCCCGGTGTGGGAGCACCTTAAGGTTCAATCTATCCCTGATCTAAATTTCATCACAATTCGGTCAGTAGTTTAGGCGTAACAGCCGAAAGAAACTCTACTTCGAATAGTTGTCACTACAACTTATAGTCGGTATGTCAGTGGTCACAACAGCTTACCCGGTCAGTTGCTCCCCATTTTACCTCCTTAATTTATCGTTAAAAATATATCGTCGTCGATATATTTTTTAACCTTAAAGTTCTCAACTCCACTAAAATTAAATAGCTCCAGCTTGAAATAACCTATCATAAATAAATGTGTCACTCCACATTATTGATTGCCGTCTATCTATTATTAACTATAGGGTCAGAGAGACCCAGGTAGCGGGGTTTTTTTGGCGTTTTAATTTATAGTGTACAAAAAATCATCGGTAGACCGTGTGTCGGTAGTCGGTGAATGAAATGTTGGACCAGGCCACGTGTAGTTTGTAATTCGAGCTGGTAGGAGCCTAGAGCCAACTGTGGGCTTTTTTGTGGGCTGTGGGCGGGAAGTCTGGATGCAATACTAGTGTATTAGAAATTACATAAATGTGGAAAGGCAAATTCATTTGGCTAAGGATAGCGTCAACTACATATGAGCGTCCGAACGTGCGATCACGTCGAGTTCATCAAAGCCGTGGACTACATCAGTAGCAGAACCAACTTCGTCTTGATGTTCGAGCGTTTGGAATCTCGTCATTGTGTTTTATTATTGCACGGTAAATAAGTGACATTTATTTATAGTGGAATAAAGCGTAGCTGAGTATAAGCTGGTGGTGGTGGTATAGATGGTGCTCTACATCTGAATAATTGAGACCGACATGTTCCTGATTGTGATGATGGTTACGATAACATCAATGAGCAGTATCATAAAGCTTACTTTTGTCTACATTCTTCAACATAATATATATTCTACTCTACATATAAATTCGCTCTTAGTTTTCAAATCACGCTACGATTAGTATACAAAGAGATGACCGACTTTTACCTGTAGCTGCATGCTGTAGAAGTGTAGACAATGTCAAGAATGTGAACAATGTATCGAGATGATAATTGGGAAGAGCTTAGTCACGCTGTGGGTCAGTTGTTGCCGGGACCACGAGCCGTGACGGCCTGGGTAAGCGCCGACAAGATTGTTAAGGCCAAGACTTTAGAGCCAAGTTGACAAAATAAGTAGTTATGGCCAAGTTCGCCAACTGGCGTAATTGGCGCAAAAATCAATTGAGTATTTTTGGGAAGGAATTTTTTTTGGGAAGAGGTTTGTCACGATGTGGGACCACGAGCCATGATGGCCTGGGTAAGCCTACAGGACTGATACATAGGAACTTTTTAAAATTAGGTAATGATCATACATTTGGTAGCGATAAAAATTAAATAACGTTTAAATAATGTTTTTATTTATTTTTTCATTATAATTACAATATTCAACATTTTCTATAAATATCCGCATTTTAAGAACAATTATTGTGCTTGTACAAAAGCTTTAGGGGAGAGATGTGTAACAGCTTCGCCTTAACAACGGACAGATAGACGGTCACGGGCAGTTAGGTTATAACAAATTGGAATGTTTATATAGTCGGCTATTAACAAGTAACCGTGCTGTTTCCTCACTTATCACTCTACCATCATCTTCATCATCATGTTCTCCAAATTCGTCAAAACAGCCGGATCAATCTTCTGGAAGTAACAGTGAGTTTTTTGCATTATACAAGATAGGTTTATGTGCGGTTACTTCTGAAATTGGTCGCGTTGCTTTATCCCGAGGCCATGGTAAGCTAATCTCATAGTAATTATAATACAACTTATAACGAGCAACAAACTGCATTTTTGATTTCAAAAACAAAGAAGTAGCGTTAAAAAGTTTCTCTTAAATATAGGTCACATTACAAGAGTGAAATGTCAACCTTTACCTCGAGGTTAAATACAAATCTCATTGGCGAATAACATCTCACTCGTTCCTCGCGTTTTCGTACACTTAACAAGAAGTTTTCGATGTGTTTTAAGTGCAATGAGCGGTAAAAGTAATCGCCTATTGTTCAGCACCGCTCCGGGCGCAGACATATTACGAACGCGGATATAGAGAAACAAGATGGCGCAAAGGTGATGGTACAAAATTGACCCAGAGTCGACAGCAATGAAATTCTTGACAATGTGTTCAAAAGCCCTATTCACGTAATTGTGTAAAGTGTACCCGTTGGCATACATTTCATTGCCGTCAACTATGTTTTTTTCGTATGGATTCTGGTACATGTCCTTTCGACGACGACGATGATTCCAGCAATCAAATGAAATCGTGCAGTGATACCAACTCTCAGTAATGTTTCTTCCCAAACTTAATCCTTAATTAGACCCTGATTAGTTATACTATTTGTAAGATTTACGCTGATTTTATTGGAATATAATTGGGTTATCCCAATTATAATAGTAATAAGGATACTTATAATAAATAAGAGATAATAAGTTAGAAACTCTAAAAACTTTATGTGCTTATATACATAAAGACTTACGCGTAAATTACATAAAACTAACGTGTCGTTTAATCTGATTTCACTCCCTATAAATTTTTATACCCCGGGCTATATACACATATAAAAATTGATTCCTAAGGAGTAAACTCTTAAAAATCCTGCCCCCTAGTAAACCCCCGTCATTTATGTCCCTAATTTTGGGGCGAAATCCCCTAAGTTGGCAACACTGAGATCGTTGTCCGGCCCAAACGCCCGACTGCTCTACACACGTACGGATTTGGTACGAAGTGAAACAAATGCGACGGGGACAGCGGCGGACTCAATTAATAATAATAATTATGTTCGCCGGACTACTCTACACACAGTCGGATTTGGTACGGAGCGGACCAAATCCGCTCTGTACCGAGTCCGTACGTGTGTTAGCACTTTAACGGTAGAACATCTAGTAGTATAATCTGCTCTGTTGAAGCGCTGACGTTTAATATGAGGAAACGTACTCCACGTTTACTTATTTAATCCTTACTTACCTTTAATCTAAGTTATTCATTGTTAATGATTCGCGAATGTTTATAGAAAACTAAATATAAAAAGAAACATCAAATACTCTTATTATTTTTCATTCAAATTATTCTCTTGAATTTTATATATTCGTTCTTGGAAGGTTTAGGGATTAAAATTCTGAAGAACTTTAATAATTTGCAAAGATTTAAGAAACTGATTGGTTTTGAAGATAATAAATTAGGGATTTTAAATATTTTGAAAGAAGGTATTTACTTTATTACTTTTCCAATTATTTGGCATCTACCGAGCTACAGTTTGACCTGTGTAAGTGACAGTGTAACGTATTATGAAAAGGTGATTTGACCGCTCGTTTCTACCTTAAACGTGTGTCATGAGCGTCAGTTCACACCGAAACTAGACGATACGCGACGCGGCGCAGTGTTTTTAAGATAGCGATTCAAAATTGAACTTTATTCGGTACACAAGAAGATACACGTTACATTGCAAGAGCGGCGTTGGGCTATGCAGAGCGGTGCAGTTTGACATTCGAACTCTTGCAAATAAACGTGACTCTTCTTGTGTACTGAATAAAGTTTACTTTTGAATCACCATTTTAAAAATTCAGTGCCGCGTCGCGTATCGTCTCGTTTCGGTGTGAACTGACCCTAAGACTAGTTAGTGTGTAGTTTACATGCGATTTAATGCGCGAAACTTTATAATATACCTTTTACGTCAATGCTTTTACTTCAAATGCTTGTAAAATTAAAATCAGTGGTTACATTTAGCGCTTCCATTCTCTCTGAGTCCATGTCAAATAAGATTATGGGGTCCGTGGCGGTAAAAACAATGTAGTGTAATATTATTCGCGGTATAACAAACTCTCCAGGATGTAACTTATGATTCTCGGAGTATGCTGTAAGCTGCCCAAGCTGTTTTATTGGCTCTGTAATTTTCGCCATTCTGTTCGAAGGCGTTCGAGAAATTTCTTTTGAAGGCAACACGGAAGTGGTTACGTAATTTTTGTTGAATTCTAGATTCTACGTGATGATAAGTTTCTAATGGTATAAAGCGAGCATTTGGAATGCCTGATGGTAGAAAATTCTGAAACAAAACTGACATTTCGCTAAACCCAAGCTGTTACAAGAGTTCAAGCATTTAAAGAGTTCGGTCTAAATTGATAGGTCAGCTGTTGGAAAACCTCGCGATACTAAGACTTGACCAAAGAGATTCCACGGCATAAAAAAAAACAGCGCAAAAAATAACGTTTGGGTTGTGTTTTACCCAGTGTGTGACGATTTTTCGAAACTTAAGGAGGCTGGAAGTTAATATGACCGACAACTTTGTAACCCCTCTTGTGTCGCTTGCAGCGGTAGGTAATCGCCTACCATCAGGCGTTTGCGGGTCCATAAAACACCCTGGCGCTTCAAGTCATTAACATCGTATCTGACCATCGGCGATAATATTGTTTCAAGCACAAAGAGCTATTATGTTTTTATCTGAGCGAACAATAAGCAGGACGCGCAGTATACTGTGAGACCTCAATGGACTTAGGTGATGGCCACTGATAAGAGCTGTTGGTCCCGGGTTCGAGCTTGTGGGAAACAATGTTAGTATAAAATACTCTCGTCTAGGCATATGTGCTGGAGAAGCTTGGAGTACTTAATTATAGTAGGTACATAATACAGGGTGTATTGTGTATTTTTATCCGAATTAAATATTTTACCCAACATTAGATTATTATATATTATATATTGGCCTACTAGGTGGTGACTTTTGTAACTGTTTCTGTACCTATCTATTTTTGGTAAAGAACCACTGTATATCTAACACTTTTCTCATTAAAAAATATTCTCCTCATTTGCCGAGTGACCTATCCTTTATGCCGAGGAGGGATAATATTTAACAATCTACTAGAAAATCGTGTCTATAAACTAAGTAATTAATACTAGGTAGAGAAAGACACAGATTTTAAGTGTACACATAAATTTTAAATGGCTCCCACATCTATTTCGGTGGCTATGGCTTATGTTATAGTTTCCAAGCGTGTGCGTAGCACACAAGAGCATAGACGACAGTAAAGGATGGTCTCTTCCTACTCTACTCTCATAACCAAGTGGGACGGATAAACGTCAGAACTCAACCACGATCTGGCTGAGGGCTTTTTACATGCCCATCCGACGCCTGGATCATCTTTTTTATCAGACAATCAGAAGATCGATTCTGCTATTCAATCTTACATTAATGCAGAATATATATTATAGTCTCGATCTCATTTATCAGCAAAATGATATTCTCATAAATATCAAACGCTGAATAAATGTCAAATGTCTTGGGTCAGTTTATGATAACAAGACAGTACATTTATAATGAGGGTGTATTTTTCTGCCCCTAGGGGGCAGACGCAACGCACACAAAGCGTCATTTGGTGGAGTAAGTGGTATCAAAAACGGTCAATAACAATTTTCGATTCTTTTTCTGTCACCAGGCGACGCTTGGTAGCCCGGCGGTCCTTGTCGTGTCAAAAAGCTGTCAGATGTCAAGAATTTAAAAACCCTTATTCATTGAAAGTGTAAAATAAATACGAGGATTGGGATTCGGGAGATCAGTTGCATTATCCTAACCAGACTTGAAAACAACATTTTTATTGTTCCAACACGGGTTTAAACCCTCGACCTCCAGAGTCGAGAGCCAAGCACTAAGCCACTGGACCATAGAGGCGTCCTATACGCAAACCAAGTCCTTTTCAGTGTACCCAAACAAACTCACGGGCGACAGCTAGTACGGTATATACATAAATCTATACATCTATACAAATAAACAAAATTGAAGTGTCTGTAATTTAAAATAAACAGCTTTTCACTACATACATATGAAAGTACATACAGCATATAAAAAAAAAATATTTTAAAAAAAATTGTCTGTCCGTCAGTCTGTCTGTCTGTTTGTTCCCGCTAATCTCTGAAACGGCTGGACCGATTTCCCAGGACTTTCACTTGCAGATAGCTGATGTTATAAGGCATATCTTAGGCTGTTTTTAGCTTAGAACTAACGGAAGCGGAACCCTACGTTTAAAAAAGTAGGGTTCCGCTTCCGTTCGTTCTACGCAAGCGAAGTTGCAGGCACCAGCTAGTATAAAATAAAATTATTCATTATTACTTCCTTGATATATGTTACTACATTTAAAGATTTTTTTTTCCAAGAATCTAATTCGAAGTAGTTCACCTATCCATTAATATAAAATATTATCTCCGTGGAACCTTACTTTAGTGTAATCCAATAAAGTATTTTATTGCAACAGCTATCAGACTCCACTTATCAAAGTCTTACGGTACCTACTTAAAATTTAGTGGTATTTAAGAGGCATCCAAGATTACGAATAAACATAAAAGGTGACAAAATTACAGATAACTGATATATGTATGGTGCTTTTAAGGCTTTTAAATAATAAAATTCATATAAAATATTGCCAGCTCCGTGTTAAGTGATAAGTTTCGTCATTTTCATCAACGGCAACACGAAAGCAACGATATTTACTAAGTATTGACGACCTCTGTGGCTCAGTGGTACAGCTCGTTCTGTGCTCAAGCCGGCGGTCGCGGGTTCGAATCCCGCCGAAGGAACAAAAAGATTTTCTGTATTCCTGGGTCATGGATGTTTATTAAATGTGTATAATATAGTAAAAATCTTAAATATATGTATCTACCTATAGTATAAAAGTATTAAATATACTACCCGTTTTCTGGTACCTGTACAACACAAGTTCTTCGGATACTTAGCACGGGGCCAGATTGACGTGGTGTAAAGCGTCCATAGATATTTATTTATTTATTGTACAAAATTGTAATCACTGATTCCAAAATGATCGTCACTATCGTAATAATGTCAAAAATATCCTCCTGGATTGTTGTTTCTGTGTCTCGCTAAAACTCGAGAACGGCTGGACCAATTTGGCTAATCTTGAAATAATAATTGTAGAAGCCCAGGGAAGGTTTAAATGGTAAGAAATATTGAAAAATTGACAGGAAAATACTAAAACCAAAATTACTTTTTCACATTGTAACTGTTCGTAGCGTGACAAAACAATTTGTGTCGGGCTAACTAGTTAGATAAGGTATGCTTTAAGTGTAATTATTTTAGATTAATTATTAAAGTCCAAATAATAATTCATGTATTCAGAATTTTATAACATCTAAATATAAATCCTAATATTTGAAAAACTTTTCAAAGCTAAAATAATGTAATAGTGAGCGTCGCGAAAATCTAATAATAAAAAGAACATATACCGAATCAAAACAAAACCAAAGATTCTCCATTTATCCAAGTTACAAGGAGTTTGCAAACCAAAGTTTAATGTTTAAAGAAATTTCCGCCTTATTCCGACTGTATAAGGTTTGTACTTCGCAGATGACGTTACCTATTTAAAATTGTCAAAAGAAATGAAGTATGCACAGGAATCGATTGAGTAGCGATTTTTTCGATTCGAAATAATCGAGTCGGAAGTGATATCGATAATGGAGTAGTGCGAAATCAGCTGTCAGTTCACACTACACCAAGATGCTTAAATTGCGTACTTTTAATTAGCATGAGCCACTATCTTAAATCTAATTATTATTTTTAACGGCTCAGTGTTTTTTTATAAAACTTGTGTGTATAGCAGCGGCTACTTTATAACTTTAAAAACAATAAGAATATTGCCATTTTAACACACATTTAAACTGACAACATGAGTCGCCAATTGGCATTATTGTCAAAATACAATAAAATTTAAGATGAATGCAAATACATTTTAAAATAAATTAAAAGTATCATAAATATAATATTAGGCTTCGCAGTATGCAGCCTTCACCAAATAAATTAGCACTGAGAAAAAGACCGAAAGGAACAAAAAAATGCGAAGAATTGTTTCCTTGTGAGGACAAAAATTTCAACACCAATGTAAGTCAGAACAAGGCTCGAAAAGAGACTTACCTTAATTTGTATATATTTGGTAAATTATGGATAGAACTACTGAGCAAAGCTTTGGTCGGAGAAAAAGTTGACATCACGTCTGCAAAAGCGACACAAACAAGGGAATCGCTACTAAACAGGAACGAAATAAAACCACAACTACCAAAAATACAATATCGAAGTTCAATTATAAAATACAAAGATTTGCCCGTGTACCAGGATCAAAATATAGTTGAATACGACACAGCGACTGATCGGAAGACAATGTTCACGGAGAATGTTACGCGTCTGCACGATTTCCTTGTGCCCCACGTGAGTTTCTGCAGAAGTGCACTACAGAGGAGTGTCAGTGACGTCAAAAGCTACGTGCTAAACGAATTTGAGAGAAGGAAGGATGTCGTTCTTAAAACAAGAGAGAAAGTCAGAGAAAACATGAGAGATCCCGACAAATTGCCTTATAGATATACAGCGGCGGCTACTGGGGGTGTCACTGGATATCTCCTGAGTGCCAGTGGAGGAGTATCACGTCGAGTTATATTTACAAGCCTAGGTCTACTATCAATTGGAGGAGTCTGCTTCCCGAAGGAGAGCGACAGGATATTCAAAAACGTTATGTACGGGGCCGCAAAAGTCTGCGTATATTTATACAATACTGTAGCGGACGAGGAGTTGCAGCTTCGAAAAGATGTTTCTATTGAGATGAAAGGGGCTAATCTGCCACCACCAAACCCAAACACACAAATCGTAAAATGTCCAACGATAAAATAATTGTATCTTTACAGTACCCCATACTCATTGCGTAAAGAGGCAAATTATTTAAAACATTTATTAGAATGTGCCGCAAAATCTGTGTTTATTGTGCAACGTGACAAAGTTAATTTATAAAAATGTGTGCACTCCTCTTAAATTGTGTCCAGCCAACAGTAATTCGTGATATAACACACTATGTCCAATAATAAAATAAATGTTAAAGAATTAACTTACATTTGGGTGTTAACTTTTACTTTTGTTTCGCAATCTTTAGAAATTAGTGCTAGATCTTGTTGCTATTCGTTCAATGCTTTCCTCTGGGCTCAGAAGTTAGGACTCAGGATGCTCTCACTGCTGGATTAAGGCTCTCACACACGCAGGTAAATACTTTGTGAAAACTACCACATACCAAATCAATAACAATTCGGAATATGGTTTGTTTGAATCCCGGTCAGATAAATATTTTTGTGGTTATAAAATATAAATATATATATATATATATATATATATATATATATATATATATATATATATATATATATATATATATATATATTTTATTGTAAGTACCGATCATACTTTTAATTGCATTAAGTGAAAATAAAAGCTGTTAATTTGAAATTAGAAACAGACACTTCAATTTTGTTTATCTGTATAGATATAATATATTATATTATACAAAACAAATATGTAGTTGAACTAAGTATATATAGTGCGCGCGGAACTTGCGCCTTAGGTAGGGACAGGGGTGATGGGGCGGGTTGCTTGCTGCTCGCAGTGTTGCCGCCGCGAAGTCCGGCTCCGTACTGAGTAATAACATCAAGCGCTCTTCCGCTTAGTCACAATGTGTAACAGTCATAACAGTCACAATGTGTAATTGCAAAATTCTACATTATTGTCAAGGTGATAAGGTCGTTTTTTGTATCATTCTTAATAGTCGTTATTACATTGTGATTTCGAGTGGCAAAAAGTGTCGTGCCTATATTAATCCATCTAGCCCCAATACAATTCGCAACGCGCCATAAGGAACTTCGTTCCAATATTTACACAGTGGACATTTTATACAATGTTTTGTCCTTGTCTGATACGTTGGAAAAGTCGCTTGACAGACAAGGACAAAACATTGTATAGCTTATCCATTGTATAATATTTTTTATTAGTAAGGGGGTAAGTCAAAAACTGAATATTTATGACCGAACTCTTGTGATACCTAACAATTTTTGCATCTCAGAGACTCACAATGACGTCTTCTACGCAATATGAAGCGGAGTTTCCGAGTAAAAGCGCAGACTTTGCAATATCCTCAAAGTTTAGAATAAGTTTTAATCAAAGTACCGTCTTTTTTAAATCTAAGTTAATATTTGTACACACTACATACCCAAGAACACAGCTTACGACCATTTAAGTTGTACTGGACTCATAAAAATACACTCTTATCACTAGATTAAGACGTATGATAGCATTCTGACGTCATTACAATGGCTTACCACTACTTTGTTTTACAGAACTAAAATCTTCCCTACTGAATTCAATATAAGGTTGAGATTCGTTTGGGATATTTCCATTTTTTTCAAAATAAGGCTTTATTACGGTCCAGTTTAATATTGTGCTACGGCTCTTTCTAATTTATAACACTGTTCTGAGAAATTGTTTGCATTAAGCGACTTTGAACTTTACTTCAAGTATCATAAAGTCGGCAAGGTAGAAATAAGAATTTCACTATAAAATGAATAGTAAACATTTGGTTGTTCACACTTGGTAGTTATTTTAAAATTTATTATACAGCCCCAACTCCTTGTAAAGAATTAATTTCCAGAATTGTATGATTGTACAATTTACCATGCCCCAAATAGGTCGAGTTTTAGGTGTAAATAACTTTCATGGCCTTTGGCTACATTTGTTAATAAAATTAAGTTACGATATTTAAAGTTCAACTTTAAAATATAAATAATATGTAAATTATGAAGTCGTTACTTTGATGTAGAAATATATATATATATATATATATGATGTAGAATAAAAATTAGGATTATCTGTATTTACTAGGCTAGGGCTATATGATCCGGAATCTGACGGAACCGGGGAAATTCAAAGCACTCTGAAAATAGAACTCTGCGCTATTACAATAAAGTCGAAAATCGAAGTCATAATATAACATTGATATTTGACTCGATACTTGTTCGATTTTCAGCTGTAGTGTATTAGCGAAGAGTTCTATTTTCAAAGCTCTGAATTTTCCCCGGCCTACCTGATTTCGGATAATGTAATCCCAGCCTTACTGACATTGTCTCATAAATATTATAGTAGCGTACACAATATAATCTGATATTCTCCTTATACATAATACGTATATAATAAACAAAAAATTAAAACCGACTTCCAAAGTGAAAATGCACAAAAAAGTATGAAATAAAACTTATTTTCCAAATAATTCCCCTTTTAAATTTGGATGAAATTTTAACTATTTCTCTACTCGATCTTTATAATTTTGAAGTCGGTACCAGCCAACTTGAACGTGTGTTCTATTTTAAATATTGTTTTATCAGGATTTTGTTTGGGCTGGTATCGACTTCAAAATTATGAAGATCGAGTAGAGAAATAGTTAAAAATTTTTAGGGTTATTATTTAGAAAGAAAGTTTTATTTCATACTTTTTTGTGCATTTTTACTTTGGAAGTCAGTTTAATTTTTTGTTTAAAAATAATAATAATTTTTCCCTTTTTAGTGATATTTGTTAAATTATTATAAATACATTTTAGAACGTTTAAAATAAACGATCGAATGTATAATTGAATACGCGCCAAGCTTCCATTAGGTATATATATATATATATATATATATATATATATATATATATATATATATATATATATATATATAAGATAATGATGATGATTACTGTAAATTACATTATCGCATATGCTTGCAGTTCTTTAAATAATGTCTTTTTTTAAAAGACATCTTTGTCTTTAATAAAAGAAATTTCCAAACGCGTATCTTTAAAGACTGAGGAATTCTGTTCAGTGCTTTTGGATCCAGGGTAAACCTTGGTGCAAAATCTTACTTTTTGGTAGCATATGCTTGGGTTACTTCTGAAAAAGTTATAATCACTATATATTATGTCCATATAAATTTCGAGGAGTTCCTTCGATTCCTCATGGATGACCGCTTTGTTGAAAACGAGACTATATCCAATTTCGGATTATACCTAATACATCAAAAACAGAATTTTGAAAATCGGTCTATAAACGGCAGAGTAATATTCAAAGATATCCGTGTCGGTGTAAAATTTTATTATATCCTATCAGAAGTACCTATTATATCATCATTATGTCATGATTTATGGTGTGATGATGGTGATGATTACTTTAACTGACATAGTCGCTTATGCTTGCAGTTCTTTAAGCAACGCCGAAATTCCCAAACATGTATCTATAAGGAGTCAGGAAATCTGTTCAGTACTTTTAGATCCAGGGTATACCTTGGTGCAAAATCTTACTTTTTGGTAGCATATGCTTGGGTTACTTCAGAAAAAGTCGAAATCACTATATGTGTCCATGTAAATTTTTAAGGATTCAGATTAATAATATTAGTAGGATAGTGGTATAACGCCAAACATTAACATACTTTTCCGGTAAAGGTTGCACACGTCTGCCTTCCGTATTGTGTTGACATATTATGCAATGTTACTTATTGTTAGATCTTAAGCGGCTAACAGACTACGCTATAATATATAGCTACAGTATATAGCTCATAGCGCAACAATATCGCGCACCATACATTGTCATGGACACGTTCACACTGTACTGTACTATATATTATTGGATTACTATACGCTATAAAATAGTGCGATACGCTGAGTTCATGCTGTGCTATATCGCGCGCCGCCCTGCTCCTCCTCGCTCACCCCCGGCCGTCCCGCAAGCGAAACGAGCGATACAACCATGCTGAGCTTGTTATATACTATAAATGCTTGCGAAAATATCGCGTAATGGGAACGCCATGCTATATAGTATAGCATTACCTTCTTAGCTACACTATACAGCAAAATAGTATAGCGTAGTCTGAAATGAGCTTAAGTCGTGATCTACTTTTTACGATCGTGTACATTATGTATATGGTAACGTATTGTATGTACGTGTATGTTCAATGACATTGCTTAAATGGCAGTATAGCCAGTCGTGCTTGTCGATGGTCAGCTTAGAAGTAGTAGAAAACACCTTGTATGGGAGCTATTTACATAGTTACAGTTATACCTATTCTAAAATTTTAACAGCATGCTCAGATTATACAAATATTTTGTAAACGATATAATTTAATAATATTTTTATGAACTAGTTTTTGCCCGCGGCTCCGCCCGCGTAAATACAGTATCCCACGGAAACATTTTCCTTTTTGAGATAAAAAGTAGCCTATGTGTTAATCCAGAGTTCAAACTACTACCACACCAAATTACATCAAAATCCGTCCAGTCGTTTTTGCGTGATGGGGTAACAAAACTCCTACTATTCGAAATGTGCAAGTTTGTGAGGATGGATGGATGGATGGATGGATGGATGGATGGGTGGATGGATGGATGGATATGCGCAAGTTTATGATGATGGATATCTATTCATCCATCCATCTTCATAAACTTGCACATTTCGAATAGTAGGAGGATTATCACAAGCAATACAATTAATAAGTCTACTTGGTTCACACCTTTTTTACCCTTCTAGAAGATCCTTCTTTATCATCGACGACCTCTGTAGCCCAGTGGTTAGTGCGTTGGCGCTCAAGACGGAGATCACGAGTTCGATTCCCGCCAGGGATCAAATAATTTTCTGTATACCTGGGTCAAGAATGTGTATTAAATATATGTATTATATAATAAAAATGTTAAATATATGTAGGGTATAGTATAACCCCCTTACTGATATAAATATTTATACAATGGATAACCAATGCTATCTTTGTCTGATACGTTGGAAAAGTCACTTGACAGACAAAGACAGTCTGTTGTCAGTTGTGTAAACATTTTTATTAGTAAGGGGTAAAAGTATTAAATATATTTTCGTTGTCTGGTACCCGTAACAAAAGTTCACACACGCTCTCACAGTGATCATTATTAAAAAAAAAAAGGATTGTGTTGAATGACCACGCAACTGAAATTAGCTATCAGCTTAACTCGAATTAAGGATTTGCTCCAATTCATAAAATTCTTTTGCTCTTATCTATCACTTTCTCAAATCGCATTCGTGTTTGCTGGTGCGCGGCAGTAGATATTTGAACTTAATATAGGGCCTGTAATCTCATTTCCCTAGAGTCAGTCTTACAAGGGTGTAATGGAACCACTAGCTC
The DNA here is from genome assembly GCA_963565745.1 of Phengaris arion. NCBI lineage: Eukaryota > Metazoa > Arthropoda > Insecta > Lepidoptera > Lycaenidae > Phengaris > Phengaris arion. Next base: position 42,667,419 of record OY751431.1, read on the forward strand.
CATGAATGGAACATTACACTGCCCAATGTATTCGAAAGTGAGGATGTGCCTCGAGGAACATCTTGCACAAACCTTCATAATATTACAAGCAAACTGACATTATATTTTATCAATGTTGCGCGCACAACGTTTCCGAATTTCATGGTTCGTATAATATATTATAAGGATCAATCATTCACACTAGTGCAGCGTCGAGCACGTTGTGGACATCAGAGTGACTTTGCTATATTACATTTTCCCATGATGCACTGGCCCGCCCCAATGGGGCACTCATGTTGGAGACATTTTAACGTTTAGATAGGGCCTGTCCTTACGACAGTAATAAGTCAATGGCACTATCTCTCAGCGTCTGATAGTAGAGTCAGCAAACACAATTAAGGAGGCTTATTAAGTTTGTAACAAGTGCGACGATCAATATGTCTTGATTTGATACCATTGACGTACTATACTATCGTAGGATATATCCTATTCTGTATATCCTACTGTATCTAGGGAGTGGGGACACTTACTTACATAATACAATAAATATAAATCTACCTACACCTGATGATGACTTTGTCGAAACAGGTCGTGTAATATATTAAAACTAATTTAAAATACTTATTGAAGTGGAAATAGTGCAAGAAGCTCTGTGTATTATTACTGTGAAACATGAATTCCCACCAAGAACCTACAGTAATATCAATAAGATATAGAATACAAGAACACAAGACAACACAAGCTTTTCAGAAGTTGCCAATAGCTTCGAGTGCAGATGCCGGATGCGCGACGCGAGATATATTATGTCACGTGCCGTCGTGCAATCTATCTCGCGCCGATGCGACATACATATCACGCGTCGCGTCTTTAGAAAAAGTTGAGGAACGGCGACGCGACGCGACGTTTCTCTATCTATACCAATAAAGTGGAAAGATTTGTTTGTTTGTTTGTATTGAATATGCCCCGAATCTACTGGACCGATTGTGATGAAATTTGGCACAGATATAGAATAGGCTACATAGGCAACTTAATATAGCGGCGAAATGTGCGGTTCCTATGGGATTACCTTTTGCGCGTATAAAGTCGCGGGAAGTATATAAATATCAAATAAAATAATATGATTTACCTTTTATTATTTGCCTCTGAATACGCATAATATAAGAGACCTATATTTAAAAGCTTAATAATAAAGCTTTTGTCTTTAAAATCCTTTGAAGCTACCATTATCATACGACGAATATATATTTCCAGCATTAATTTTATTATTGTGAATTTAATAATTGAATTTAATTCGTCGTTTTTTTAATGGTGCAACTCGATATTTTCTGACTATAAGTGAGCTAGGTGAGCTAGCTAGGAGCTACAGCTAGTGGGTAGACAGACATAAAGGAAAACATTTAGACGGACGGACAGAGCGAAACCATAAGTGTTCTTTTTAGTGTAACAGAATAAAAAAACAGTATTTTTAAAGGTAATAAACTTAACATTTATTTAAACATTCTTATGTTGCTTAAAATAACGGGTATTTCATGAATCACTTTTGCTCAACTGGCCCACCTTTCGTACATCCAAAAATACATTGCACTATCTGCATGACGTGAAAAAACTGCAAACGTAAAATAATAATCATATCACAGATACAAAAGCATAAAAAAAAATGAAAGGACCATAAGCGCTATTGTTAGGAAACATTGCCACAGATAACAAAGCGAAGATACGTTGTATATTTTTTGCACCTGACAACCCAGCGACAAATGCCAAACGGAAGAGAACATTAATATAAAGGACTAAGGTTTAATTTTGAGGTTCTACAATGAGATCAAAGAACGCACAATGATATATCGACTGCATTAGGTCTGATTAGGTTTTTGTTGCATATTCCGCCTTGTCCGTTTTCTTGACCTTAGGTTCAATATTGTACCCTGACATCGGGATTACACAGCCAATTTATAAATGCACTCAGGTATTTTGATGTGCGACATCAAAACAGCGCAATAAAAATGTGCTGTCTTAAATGTGATGGATTTTATGTAACATTATTAACATTTAAAGCGTTTTAAGCCAATTAAGGTACACATTTGTAAAACTTGTTAAAATAATTAAGTACCTCACTCTGGCTGTTAATATAAAGTGCATTTTGCATTTTAGTATTTTCTGGTTCATAATTCACACAATAACACTCGAGCCCATTCACGGGTAGAAATATACCTTTATTACTTTTTGAAATTCCAATTAATCAAAAGAAGAAAAAAAATGTTAAGATGTTTTAAAAGTTCTGCATCCATGCATTGACGGGCCTTCTTTCAGCGACTGTCAAAGTGACAAGTGATTTATGATTTTCCATTGTGGCAACACTGGTTCATTATGGCGCGAAACCCATTTATATCGTTAATGACATTTCGAGATGTATAAAAGATTTAAATGACAGGAAACATGTTATATTTTTAATTCTTTTTGAAAATAAATATGGGATTTGTTGTTCGCAAAGCTAAAATGGCCATCGCAATCTTCAAATAAAAAATACGTGTGGCACTCGGGGACTGCCGCGGTAAAGCTATAGCATAGTAAGTCTACACGCATACGTCTAGTCGCAGTCGCACGCACACAAACACTGTGCCGAAGTCTGCCGAACTGAAACGACGTTAGACGATGCACGGCTTTCAACGCCGCACCGCTGTGCCGGTCGGAGTGGGGGGTGTTAGGTTTATTTTCGATACGGAATTTCTGGATTCGGTCGCCTCGCTCAAAGCCCGCGATAAAAGCTATGCAATAGCTTAAAAAAATAAGAAGATTTTTACTTAGAGACACGACACGATCTACGATCTAGCACGTACTCGGTGGTAGGTGCCAACATCAATAATTTTACTAGCTGACCCGGCGAACTTTATACCGCCCTCGGGCAGCAGCGCCATCTACCGGTTCTTATTATGTTTTCAAACCATCCAGGCACCCATTGAAACAAAATACCAAATCGGGGCAGCTATTTAGAAGGAGTTAGGTGGCAAATACACCTCTGCAAAAGAATGGAGAATGTTAATAGGTATGTCAAACGACTTCAAACTTTGTTACAGTAAAGCTATTATGTATCCATCTGGATATATAATAATAATAATTCATTCACGACTATTGTTTGCCGTGTAAAATATCCACGGAGAATACAGAAAGCTTACATTTAACATTAGGAAACATTCTCCATTATGTGTAAATCATAACATCAAGTTAATTCCTATATGCTTTTAAGGGCGTCACAGATAAGATACTATAATATTTTATCTTAAGATGCCTGGATATATTACATATTACAGTACGTACCTAAATAAAAATATATAGTATATTAGCCGTCTGTAGTTCATACAAACTGTATAGCAAGCGATATTTGATCTTAACATAAAATATTATAGTATCTTCGCCGTATGTGATGCCCCATATAGTATTTTTAAAAAACTTTCGACAGAAAACAAAGCTCTGAGGATTTTATTATATTCATGAAATAAAAAAACTAAAGCACTAGAGAGCGGCTAAATAAGACCTTTGTTTATTTTCCTATTTTAGGCTCAGGACCTAAAAGAGATGCTAATGACCGGCCAGGCTGGCGTCGCAGAATTTCGATGCGAGTACACTCAACACGATAAATGCTTTTAAATTCGATTCTCGATTCTTAATCGATTCTCTAAGTCAAGGGCCTAAATCCAAGACGACGAATGGGTCTATGATTACAGCGCGTTTGTGCACTGGAAAAAATTTCCGTCCGAAAATCCGATTATTTACATAAAACGCCCTTATAGGACGTTATAAGTAAAAAAATTGGCAACCGGACGATAAAATTCCGTGTAGTGCACGAACGCGCCATACTAATTAGTGTTTATTTATTTATTTAATTAGTCGTTACGAAGTGGAGATTCTTGGATAACATCTTAAGTTTTAGGCATTGTCTTTGCTTAGCAGATTGATGAGGACATCTTGTGACTTAAGAGTATCATAATTTAAGAAATGTTTTAGCATAGAACCGTAAGTCGCCTTACCATAAGAACATAATGCACCATAAACTCCTACTTCCTAAATTATAAGGATAGGCTATCCTTAGTTACCATTTTCATCCTCTTTCTCATACTTAGTTACCATTTTCAGCTACATGTTTATCCGATTAAAACGTCTCGATTAAAAAATACATTAATTCGAAATTCTTTAATATATTTATTATTCTTAAATTCTAATTAAAACTCGCCTGCCCTACAGTACCATAGATAAAATTTTTGCCTACGAGTCCATGGCCTTGGGCTTGCAGGCTGGATGGTCAGTATGGCCCTTATGGGATATAGAAAAAAGTTTACAACCTATTCTCAGACCTCCCAAATATACCTCAGACCTACAAAATGTTATAAAAACCGGTCAAGGGGTTTTGTTACAAACACGAGAATTTAAGATTTATATATTAACAGAAATATATCTCTACCCGACTGTACTAAGCTGCAAATTAATTTACCTAGTAATAAAATTAGAATTGGTGTTTTATTCGATACTTACGTCCAGGTGAAATACAATTATTCCTGTCTAAACATTCCTGATCATTGATTTTATGTAAACTTAAACCCTTTGGTTTGAAAATGATGTCGTAAAAGGACCGTTTAAAGTTAATGTCGTTTGGTCGAACAATGGCGTAGATTCATATAGGAAATAGGTTGTAAATTATAAATGAGCATTAAGTATGCTTTGTCTGTTTATTACCTGACTTCCAGATAAACAAGGTTTTCCGCCCACGGGAGAAAAAACTATCTCTCTCATATACTTTCTCTCTCATATTATCTCCATATACTTGATTCTGTTGTCGTCCTGATCAAGTAGATATCGAGACGACAGATTTTCTCACATAGGCCTATGCTAGCCTATTTAAATATAGGCTATAGCCTATTAAAGTCTGGCAAATGAAAGTTGAACCTGGGTTATTTGCAAACTTAATTTGACAACGAACGATAATTTGACAAAATATCAGTGGTTTTAGCTTGATAGAGTAAAAACATTTATTTTACATTTTATTTATCATGTTAGTACTAATTAATTCATCTTTAAGTAACTCAATAGGTTATTAGAATTTTGTTTTAGTTTTTAGAATATTGCCACACTTAGATTTTTTAAATTTGCCGCCATTTCTCAGTTTTAGCTTTCGTTTTCCAGACTATCTATTATAGGCAATTGCCTATTCACCATAATATTTTTTCACACTGTTATACCTAGTCTTGCCATAAATACTGAAACAAAGAAAAAAAATCTATTGAAAATAACATTTATTACTTTTACAGTGTGTTAGTTTAATACATAAATATAAAACAATTTAAAATATAAAAAGATTATTCGAAGTGGTCTCCATTGGCTGCAATACAGTCCTTTAAACGTTGAGGTCAGTTATCAATAGAAGCACGCACTCTTTCCATGGGAAAATTCTTCACTGCCAATCGTACGGATTATTTTAGGGACTCCAAATTATCATGGAGTTTAGAGCAAGCCGTACTCTCTAACACTTACCATAAATCATAATTAAGCGGATTAAGATCGGGACTAGATAACGGCCAGTCTTCAGCTCTGATGAAGTCCGAAACGTTCGTTTCCAACCAAGACTGCGTAGACCGAGCTTTATGACCCGGCGCCGAGTCTTGCTGGAAGAACCATTCTTGGTTATTGAACATGGTGTTGTTAAGGAGCTTCACTACCTTCTCAAGAATGGTATCATGATACAGTTGTGCCGATGTTTTGATACATCTTTCACAAAAGTATGGCTCAGTCACTCCTTCATAGCTAATACCCCACCAAACCATCACTGAAGTCGAATAGTGCCCACGTTGCACTCTGTCGACTAATTGGGAAGCTTCCTAAGAGCTTTGAGCATAAATACGCTCATTTTGTTTGTTAAAATGTTGCTCAATTGTAAAAATTTTCTTATCCGTAAACAAAATTTTTCTGTGACCTCCCTTTGCGTGCCGCTTCAGTAGTTGTTTCGATTTTATCACCCTTTTCTTTTTTAAATTATCAGTTAAGAAATGACCAGTACGTCTCTTATAGGCTGCAAGTCCTAAGTCATCTTTTAAAATACGCGACATGGTTCTAGGTGCTATCTTCATCTCCCGAGATAAAATCTTTTGCTTTCGGACAGGATTTCTTCGAATTCTTTCCCTTACTGCTTTGACCACCTTTTTTGTACGAACACTATGTGGACGGCCAGATCTTTTTCTGTCACAAACAGAGGAGGTCTCATTGTACCTGTTAATAGCCCGGTACACAAACATTTTACTAATACCAAGCGTATGGAGAGTTTTAAAAATTGCATTTGGCTCCATACCTACTTTGTGTAATGCAATCACAGCGATTCGGTTCTCTTTATCACCCCACTCCATTTTAATATCGCAAAATATTATACAATGTAATGGCGCCAAAATGAGAAGACCAATGAACAATCATATAAAAATGACAGATTCCAAATTCAAATGTAATTTTTGTTTATTTTTATTGTATCAGTATTTATGGCCAGACTAAGTATACTCGGCTTTTAAAAAAATTGGCAAGATATTATCAACAACAAAGTAAATTCCTTATTTTCTAACCCTTGACCTTTAAGGAACGCGTGCCTATCTGATTGATGTATGCATATAATTTACCTATCCTTTCCCAAGACTGACCTTTGGAAATGCAAACAATAGCCTCGCCACGAACTCTGGATAATATTCTGAAAGTAAGGAGGCCACGAATTTTGTTCATGCCTCAAAAATTTGAAGTTACCCCCGAAGCAGTGAGCGAGCTGATAACGACGAATTATACCTAAGAACACTCTAGATCACGTTAGCTTTCAAACAAAAAAAAGCGTCTAAATCGGAGCTTTCGTTTAGGAGCTACGATGCCACGGATAGACAGACATACACATAAAACTTGAACAGAATAGAACAACCCTCTGTTTTCGTCGGGGCTAATGAAAAGGCCAGCAACGTGCTTGTTAAGCGCCACACTCACCGTCCAGCCTGCCAATCCAATATCCAATCCTTGGCCTCCTTGATCCTTGAAGCGGGCTTATAGGCAAACATATTAAATGATTGATACTTTTGACACTAATGACGGCTATCAATATCGGATTGCAGGATAGACCGCGAGTATGGCTCTTAACTTCTATTCTGTTGCTAGAGATCATTGTGGTAGACATCTCTTACGGTTCGTCTGCTCTATTCCATATTTTTTTGTAAAACATGTTTTGCATTCAGCAATACTCACAGCACAAGAATGCGATAAATGTCAAAGCATTCAAGCTGCGGACGTTCAAATATTTATGATATACGGTTATGTAGAGTGCATACTGTAAAGCTGTTTAATACTTTACTGGCTAGGGCTTGGCGCATTAATAGCAGTTTATTGTTCAGTTAGTGTTTGACGAAACCCCTGATATCGCTATAAATTGGCTCATAATTATATAAAAAATATCTATGGACGCTTGGTATGAGTCTATATGAATAATATTATCAATCTGGTCCCGTCTTAAGTATCCCAGGAACTTTTGTTAAGGGTACCAGACAACGGGAAGTATATTTAATACCTTTATACTGTACAAATATTTAAGATTTTTATTATATTAGGTCCTTACATATGAAATTGGCGTTTTCTCGTACTAGCCACTTTGATCACAAATATATCTTCTTTGATTAGGAATTCCAATTTCAAATTTATACCGCTACTTACTCATGTATTTGTGTTTCGAATTTGTTTTTTCCTCTTTTGGCTTTTTCTTTACGTCACTCTGTTTACAAAATGGAAATCTTGAAATATCCTATTATTTTCGAGTACGAGTTCCACCGTGGCACCAGTGCTGCAGAAACGGCTCGAAGTATTAATTATGTGTATGGCGGCGGTGTCGCAAAAGAAAACACAGTGCGTTTTTGGTTCCAACGTTTTTGTTCTGGGAATTTCGACCTGCAGAATAAGCCTCGTGGACGGCCGGAGACCATAGTTGATAATGAAGAATTGATGGCTGTTGTGGAAGCGGATCCATCGCAAGCCACGTCTGAGTTAGCTACAGGCTGCGATGTTAGTGATAAAACTGTCTTAATCCACTTGAAACAAATTGGGAAGGTGAAAAAGCTTGAAAGGTAACCGCAAACCCCCGAACAAACCGACACGCGCGTCGACTGCTGCGTTACATTACTCAACCGGCACAATAATGAAGGGATTTTAAATCGAATCTTTACCTGTTATGAAAAGTGGATCCTGTACGATAATCGGAAACGCTCATCGCAATGGCTGAACCCTGGCGAACCAGCCACAGCTTGCCCCAAGCAAAAAATAGACTCAAAAAAAGTTACTTGTGTGCGTTTGGTGGACTAGTGCCGGTGTCGTTCACTACAGGTTTTTTAAATCTGACCAGACGATTACGGCAGATGTCTATTGCCAGCAACTGCAAATCATGATGGAAAAGCTAGATGCTAAACAACCGAGGTTGGCCATTCGCTCTAGGCCACTGCTGCTTCAGGACAACGCTAGACCATACACTGTACAACAGACGGCTACCAAATTAGAGGAGCTTCAAATGGAATGTCTAAGATCCACCCTACTCCCCGGACCTTGCTTCATTAGATTACGATTTTTTTCTAAATTTGAATAACTTCTTGCAAGGGAAAAATTCAACTCCGATGGGGCATTCTAAAGCGCCAACAAAAATTTTATCGATTCGATTTATTATTCGATTCCTGTCCGAATGGTTTTTTTAGTAAAGGAGTCAATGAACTACCTATGAGATGGCAAAAGTGCTTAGATAGCAATGGTATATACTTTGATTAAATAAATATATTATGTTTAAAAAAAAATCAACTTTATGTTCCTCCTTTACAAAACGCCAATTTCATATGTAATTACCTAATAAATGAAGTACACCAACAACGCTGTGTAAATATTTTCATAGCTAGGTCAAACTCACACAATACATCGAAGTTACAAGTGGTAAGAATACCGAGGCGGCCCTGCCGTTTGTTTGAGTTTTTACAGTATGTCGCAGTGGGCGTGGTTGGGGGTTTTTGTTGCCGGCATTACAAATTGTGAATCTGTGTCTTGAAAGCGTAAAAACGTTGATTTTACGGTCCCCTCGTAAATAAACTTCTACACGTGCGATCACACTTCTTTAAGTTGAGTATGTTCCCGAAAATTAAACCAATACGTCATGAAACTCAAGACTATTTTTGTAAAATTAGTGTGTACAGCTAGACAATTTTTTTAATGTATCTTACATTGTAAGTGTTGTTGCACCTTGTAAGTTGCACACATATTTCGATTACACATTACTAATGTTTAGAATATTTGTATTATTGACTTAAAATAAAAAAATGTGAAAGTTTGTAAGGATGGATTGATTGATGAATGTTTGTGACTCTTTCACGCAAAAACTACTGAACGGATTCTGACGAAATTTGGTACGGCAGTAGCTTAGCACATAGGCTACTTTTTATCCCACACGCACAAAAACGCACAGTGTTCCCGTGAGAGAGGCTAGTACTTAGATACGCGTACAATAATACGCTAAAGTAACAATATTTTTTTGATTAAATATGCAAAAAGTCGCGGCAAACTGATATGTACATTATGATATGCCCAAAGATATTGATGACTAATAGTATTAGCGCTAAAATGTTTTCGTATTGTGTTCTTTATTTGTCGATGAGTTTGTAACTTTTTGTGTTCAGGGTTGCCATATTTTTATATTTAATAATTATATATTATATTATATTATATAAATATTTTATATTTAATTCTGTAATATATTTCATCTGTTCTTAAAAATCTTGATCCTGTTATGATGACGATGTCTTCGTCATTCATTCGTATATTTAATATTTTGAATGCACTTACATACAACTCTAAACTCCTATGGATACTTTTACGTCGTAATTCGCAAACGCATTTAAATGCCCCTTAATCACAATAAACTTGGACGAAAAATAAGGACATAGGTAGTGTGTTAAATCTATCTAGTTTCTACACTTAATACACGCTTTGTTTAATATTTTTTTAAATAGGCGGATAGGTCATAATATTATTATCCATAATATAATAAAAGAGCACCAATATAATTAAAAAATAACCTAACCCAGGACTTTAACCAATATTATGTCTATGGAGGCTTCTGTAGCTATCAACGCGCAATAGGTTTTCTTCCAATTACTTCAATAGTTATTGTCCGATTTTGCTCAAAATAATTTTAGTAATATAGTATTAAGTATAGTTTAGAAATGACAGGGGACCGCCTGGCTTGCAAAGTGTTTCATAACTTGCCCCAAGTTATGTAACACTTTGCAGGCCGATTACTCAAAAATGGTTGACTTTGTAAAAAAGTAACGTATGAAACCTTGCCTTTATTTTACAAGTCCTATTCAACGATATCCAACATAATGCGGTAGAATGAAATATATATTTTTTATCCCCATTTCAGAGTTCACACTTTACATATATGGAGGGCAACTCCTAAAATGTAAAATTACTATTATTTAATGACGCTAAAACAGAGATCTATACACATTATATATCTGTGCCAATTTTTATCCATTTATATCCATAACTATAACAGAAGCTAGAAGGGCGGACAGAGCGAAACTATAAGGGTTCCTTGCAGAACGACGGAACCGTAAAAAAAAATATTTACACAGCCGAATATATAACCGCCTCCTTTTTGGAAGTCGGTTAAAATTGGAGCTTTGTAGTTTGTATCCAGTCTTGATAACAATAATATAATTGATTACATTCTCTCAAGTAATTTCGTGCGATTTATAATCCGCACACGGATCCGCATCCGCTTTTGATAAGGACAAAGGACGAAGGTTAGAAGGTTTTTGAGAATGAATATTTGAGGACATGCCGTGCATAACAAATACTTGGAGTCCAAATGGCATACGGTTCGGTAAATTAATTTATTTGGACACTTTTATCATTTACTTTCATGGATATTTAACATTTAATTTATTATGTAATTATAGTGGTTATTAATGTATTTCAATTATTATAGAACTTTTTTTCTGAACTAGTAGTATCCGGAGTAAAGATTCCGGGTTATGCCATAAGCACGTTTTAAGAAGTTTGGTGAAATCGTGGCTTAGAAACGTTTAAAGTGGATTAAAATTTTATTGATTTAGAAAATGTACAAAATATAACCAAGCAAAGATTTCAAATCTAAAGATAGGCTATGACGTAGGCACATTTGACAGGATCAAACCCTCATACAAGAAAAAGTTACGCCATCCTGATTTCACCATGCCTCAAATGTCAAAATGGGCCCAAACAACCCCAAAAGTGGGGCCATTTAAGTGGGGACAGATTTTGCCTCGACATGCCTCGTCTATAATATATAATATGTCTATGCAACTAAGTAGTGTACAGAAGTAAATATTATGTCGATATCAGTGTAGCATGACCGAGGTGCTGAAACTGCCACCACCTTTTGAATGTTCACTACAAACCAATGTGGTGGTGACGCGTTACTAAGCCACGTCAATACGTCAACAGACATATCATCAAGTACAAGGCGTGCATATATAATACTAGCTTTAGCCCACGACTCCGCCCGCCTAAATACAGTATCCCACGGATAGACAGAATCGTATAATATTTTCCCGTGATAAAAAGTAGCCTATGCCAAATTTCATGATGATCGGTTAAGTAGTTTTTACATAAAGCCGTTACAACCCAACAAACAAACCGACATTCACATTTATAATATTATAAGTGGGGATTCACGAACTACAGAAGAGGCGGTGTGTGAACACAAATCTAAACAAGAATATAGAGTGAATTTTGTGTGACTCACAACTCACTAGTCACACTCCATTCAAAAAGAACATTGAACTATGAATACAATTATACAATAATTATATTATTTTTATGGAAATGCAATTATTTCCCGTTAGTTAGAAGTGTATATTGGTAACTTACTGTATTAGACGATTTAATTGTTGACATATTTTTAAGATAAATGCCACTAGGCCAGTAAGTAACATCGGCATTGGTCATTATTTCCTTTCTAAGTATAAACAGTTTAGCGTGGCATATTTTCATTCATTTTAAGTGAAACTTTTATTACATCGTCTCAAACTTTTTCGTCTGTGTGTTGCATGTCGCGTGACGGTCGGCCGCGGAGTAGGGATAAAGTGAAAGGCGCTCGTCAGAGCAGCCGAGGCCAATATGGCGGCGCCTATAGTTCGCATCAGCTGACCGTGTAGTGTATAGACTAGTACTCATTTGTGCCAGTGCTCCACGCTATTTTGTTATTAAATTTCACTTTTACCGTGGTTTCATAAAACCACAAAATCCTTTTTTTCATAACAAAGCAGACGGGCTACTGCGATCGCGACCGGGCGCTATCGCTACACAATTTTGGTATATTTCAAGCAGCCGCGACCGGTTACTGCCTATGCGCTAGGGAAACTTCTGAAATATACTAACAAAACACAGTCCCGCTTCATTCTCGGGTCGAGTCGATTAGTGCAGGTGTGATGGCATGGCCTGAGATTCAAACGACGCTGCCTTTTTAACACTTTACTACGAGAGTTGACCTCCTGTAGTCTAGCGATGGCGACCGTTAGTCGGTGGCCCGTTTGCGCCTACCGAGTAATGATGATCATTTAAAAAGTGGCATGTAAACGGTCTCGGTGGAGGCGGGGCCGGTAGGCATCAATCAATACAGATAGAATCGTTACAACTTTAATTATCTGTAACTCAATTAGAGCCCTTTTGGTCCCAGTTTTGGGCAGACATGTTTCATTCATCATTTTAAATACGAATGATATTTGAGTGATCGCTTTCGAAACGTTATTAACTTGTATTCGTTATTATAATTAACTTTATGATTTGTTGTGAGAGTTGAGAAATATCAACTATTGATGATGATGAAAGTCCTAATGTAAAAGTGCAGTGGCTTTGCATACGCCAAAATATTGCACATCCATTTTTGTCCTTATTCAAGAATTTAAAAGTTATTTAAAAGAAAACTTTAAACATTCCCCTTTTTTTGGGCCATCCCTAGCCCTGAATAACCTAACCAAGAGCATGTCAGGATATGTCTATGTAGGGTTCCGTAACATTCAACGCGCAATAAGTTTTCTTAGAATGACTTAAAAGTTTTTAGCATGATCTATAATCATGGAAATGATAATCATGGAAGATTACAAGTTTATATCTCCTATAGTTTAGAAATGCCAGGGGGGACCAACTTACACTTTGGAGGCCAATTACTCGAAAAAGGTCGACTTTGTAAAGAAGTCATGTATGAAATCATGTTTTTATTTTTAAAGACCTAATCAACGATATCCCACATGATGGGGTAGATTGAAAAAAAAATTCATCGTCACATCACATGTATGGAGAGCCACCCCTAAAATATGAAATTATTATTATTTTATGATGTTAAAATGGAGATCTACACACAATCTATAACTATACCAAATTTCAACCATTTATATTTATAATCACAGAAGCTAGAAGCGCGGACAGACAGACAGACAGACGGATGGACATAGCGAAACTATAAGGGTTTCTTACGCATTACGGAACCCTTAAAAGCAGAGCAGGTTTAAAGGTCTATGACCTACGTGAAAAGGAATAGGCAGTAATTCCCCATGCTAGCCTCCTGCGGGTCAAAATGTCTGTATCAAAAACCGTTCTTTCCCATTACAGAATCGTCTATCGCAGCGGCTCAGTCAAAGGCGGCATCAACAATTATCTGTATAATTATCTTCAGCACAATTAGGTATTGTAAATCGAATGTATTTAATAGGCATTTGCGTTATGTACTGAAATAACATACAATGAGGAACTATACGCGAATACTGCATTCCCGTCTTGTAGCGCGCTCCATGCAACGCGCGACGTTGAAGAATTTTCCCTTTATTTCTTATTTCCTTTTATAATTTTCATAATAATATTGTAGTACTATTTTTCCTTATTTTTAACATAAATTAATTGATACAATTTATTTTCCCCTAACAATTAATTTTACTAGGTCAAAAATGGATTTAAAATGTGTGTCAACATTGTATTAGGTCCTTACATATGAAATTGGCGTTTTGTTGTACTGGCCACTTTGATCTCAAATATATCTTCTTTGGTTAGGAATTCCAATTTCAAATTTATACCGCTATTTATTCATGCATTTGTGTTTCAAAAACCGTAATTAATTTGTTATTTCCTCTTTTGGTTTTTTCTTTGCGTCATTCTATTTACAGAATGGAAAACTTGAAATATCGTATTGTTTTCGAGTACGATCAACCTTGGCACCAGTGCTGCAGAAACGGATCGAAGGATTAATAATATGTAAGGCGGCGGTGTCGCAAAAGAAAACATATTGCGTTTTTGGTTCCAACATTTTCGTTCTGGAAATTTCGGCCTGCAGAACAAGCCCCGTAGACGGCCGGAGACCAAAGTTGATAATGAAGAATTGAAGGCTATTGTGGAAGCGGATCCATCGCAAACCACGTCCGAGTTAGCTGCAGGCTGTGGTGTTAGTGATAAAACTGTTTTAATCCACTTGAAGCAAATTGGGAAGGTGAAAAAGCTTGATAGGTGGGTACCTCATGAATTGAGTGCAGCAAACCGACAAACGCACGTCGACTGCTGCGTTGCATTACTCAACCGGCACAATAATGAAGGGATTTTAAATCGAATCATTACCTGTGATGAAAAGTGGATCCTGTACGATAATCGGAAACGCTCATCGCAATGGCTAAACCCTGTCGAACCAGCCAAAGCCTGTCCCAAGCGAAAATTGACTCAAAAAAGTTACTTGTGAGCGTTTGGAGGACTAGTGCCGGTGTCGTTCACTAGGTACAGCTTAAATCTGGCCAGACGATTACGGCAGATGTCTATTGCCAGCAACTGCAAATCATGATGGAAAAGCTAACTGCTAAACAACCGAGGTTGTTCATTCGCTCTAGGCCACTGCTGCTTCAGGACAACGCTAGATCATACACTGCACAACAGACGGCTACCAAATTAGAGGAGCTTCAAGTGCAAAGTCTAAGACATCATAGCTTCTTGCAAGGGAAAAAATTCAACTCCGATGGGACATTCCAAAGTGCCTTTAATGATTTTATTCATTCCTGTCCGAATGGTTTTTTAGTAAAGAAATCAATGAACTACCTATAAGATGGCAAAATTGCATAGATAGCAATGGATATACTTTGATTAAATAAATATATAATTATTTTTAAAAAAAATCGACTTGTCGAAAAATCGAAATGTTCCTCCTTTACAAAACGCCAATTTCATATGTAATGAACTAATGACCTAATATTTATTACATTTAAAATTGTGTGCTACGGAATCGCATTAATAAATATAATATAACGCGGTTACTGAAATACGAAGTGAAAAAATATCAAAAATTATATGTCAACTGAATTTGTGTTGAATTCATTTGTTTCAAAACCAAGTGAACGCTTTAGATGGCTTTAGACATAAGTTAATAAAGGTCTCATCTTGTTAGAAAATAAACCCAAAGCCATATGAACTGTAAAACCTAGAATATTGTAATTAGCATGAACTTTTTACGAAATATTTTATACACATGTGTATTTTTACCAACATTTAGCTACAATACTACGTAACTAATGACAGTGAAGGCCAAAAAAATCCAAGTGAACGCTTTAGAAGCCATATGAACATAAGTTAATAAAGGTCTCATCTTGTTGGAAAATAAACCCAAAGCCATATGAACTGTAAAACCTAGAATATTGTAATTAGCATGAACTTTTTACGAAATATATTTTATACACAGGTGTATTTTTACCAACATTTAGCTACAATATTACGTAACTAATGACAGTATGAAAAACTAAAACTTAAGTAATTCACAGCAGAATAATATGATTGACATTTCCTGACAACATTTCCTCTCCTGTACGTCGCGCCACCTTTGAAGGTCACGCGCCCGCCGTGCTGTATTGGCCGCGCGGTTATAATCTGGTGAAAATTTTAAGGTCACATGTTGTATGAATACCTAATATATTTTCGGAACAAGAAACTGCTTGAATATCTATTTTTATTTTGAAGAAATCCTGTAGGCTGTAGATACACGTAACATAATTAGTCATAATTTTCTATAATTCGCGTATTGAATGGCTCTCCTTATCTAACTTCTGTGCATCGCCTCACGCATGAATAAACTATACGCCGTGAAAGGGGATTCCTTGTATGGTGCCTAAGGTGTTTGGTTATGTATAGCGTATCTGATGCGATGGCCCGTTAATGCATCTCAGAAGATTCTGGAATCTAGATCTTTTTACAGGTACTTTATATCCAGGGTTTAGCCAAAGAATATATAACTAACGTAGTTTAGTCCCATACAAAATGTTACTATTGTCACATAAAATTAAGTTTTGTATGGGTATGACCATCAGCTTAGGTACCCCATTTAATGATTGAGTAAAATTATATCTGGGTTAAGACGCTTTAGATTTTTGCTGACTCTTCAATTTATCACCAAATTAAATAAAACCCCAACAATACTGAAACTAGTTGTAGCTCGGGCCTCGAGGACACAATTATAATTTTAGTCAGGATCGGCGGTAAAGGCCGCTCTAGGATCAACCTAAATAAAATTAAATACAACCTTTGAAATTCCGTTTGGTTTTGTACCAATTAATACAGTTACCACACCTCAAATTGTATAAACCTCGGAGATCCTACAATCTCCTTTTCAACTAAAATAGGACATTTAAAACATCCATTTAAATGATAATAAACTTTATCTTCAGAATCATCAAAAACTTAACAAAACAGCCTCTGTCGGAGTTTTCCGTGATTATTCTGTAATTAGTACGCTAGACATTTTTATTTATAATATCACACTGCAAAATGTTCCAGTTTTCAATTGCCATCACTGCCGTTAACCTGGATAAAATAATTTGTGTCGTTTGTTGTAGACGATGGGATTTTTCTGGATAAACTTTTCTAGCTATGGTTTAGGATGGCCGTCTTTTAAAATGGACCCACAGATTCTAAGATGCCGGAATCGATTAAGTTACCATTGTTGGCCACTAGGGGCGTTGTTTCGATGCCATACAAATACTAACTTATTAATAATATAATATCTATGGACGCTTCGTACGTCCACACCCCGTCAATCTGGTCCTGTACTAAGTATCCGAAGAACTTGTATTACAGGAAATATATTTAGTATCTACTTTTATATTATACACATATTTAAGATTTTTATTATA
The DNA here is from genome assembly GCA_963565745.1 of Phengaris arion. Taxonomy (NCBI): domain Eukaryota; kingdom Metazoa; phylum Arthropoda; class Insecta; order Lepidoptera; family Lycaenidae; genus Phengaris; species Phengaris arion. The sequence goes on from OY751431.1 coordinate 42,684,623, forward strand.
CCATACATATAATTAATACAGATCCAAGACCCAGGAACACAGAAAACCTTTTTGTCCCTTCGGCGGGATTCGAACCCGCGACCTCCGCCTTGAGCGCCAACGCGCTAACCATTGAGTCACAGAGGTACTTCACTTCTCCACGGCGAGTGTGACAAAAACACGCACACTGATACACTTCGAAATTCCAATATCTTACGATATTTTTTAATCAAGTCCAACTTCGTAGTGCGTGTCAAAGATCTAACAAGTAATAACAAGGATGTTGCCTGTAGGCCATTTCGCTCGCCACGAGGTCCAACATAAACATGTCGGAGTATGTTATGTATTTTAATAATAATTGTGAATTTGTGACCGAAGTTATGGTCGGCAGAATCACAAATTGGTATTCGCAATTTTATCGCACTGTAAGGTCTTCTTTGACAAATGAGATTGACTTAATGCTGGGATAATATTTAGCTGTCGAAACGTGCAAAAAGTTTTTTGAACCAAAATTGGTTTTACTAACTTACTTACTTTATTACTTCTCGACCTCGACGATGACATGAGACATCAGACAATCGGGATATCTGCAACAATTGAAAACATGACTTTAAAATACACTTCTAATATGTATAATAAATGCATATCGCATGTAATATTCTTAACAACTTCATAGCATATCCAACTTCCATACCGTTAGATATAATATAAATATTTTTATTATGCAAGTACAATACCATACTACAAGTTAGGCCTTTTTCATCCGTTATTGGATGATTTATACAGTATCCTTCGAGCGAAGTAACCACTCTTGAAATACTGTAGTGCCTGGGACAGTTGGTTTTTAAATGTCGTATGGTTGCCCAAGCACATACGTCATTCTCACCAACATAGTCAGTCAGTCCAGAGGAATGACTGGTCGATACGTCTGGGGCCAACCATGTGCGGGTTTCCTCACGATGTTTTCCGTCACCGTTAGTGCGTCCGTATAATGTACTTGAGATCTGAAAATGTGTCATTGGTACACGCCACAACCTGGGAATCGAACCTGCACTCTCTCAAGTGCGAATCAAACGGCCACGGAGCTCACCACCACCACCACCACAACCACCACCATACTATAAATGAAGCCAACCTCTGGAGCTTCGCAATTCAAATCGAATAAAGCGGTTGTGCGTCGTATCGTTCCCGTGTCGCAAAGCTGGGACTATATGATCTGGAATCCGGCGGGCCCGGGGAAATTCAGAGCACTGAAAATAGAACTCGGTGCTAATACAATAGAGTTGAAAACCGAACACACAAGTGTCGAGACAAATGTCAATATCATATATGACAGTTACTTATACATAAGGCTGGGATTACATAATTCGGAATCTGGCAAGACCCGGAAAATTCAGAGCACTGAAAATAGAACTCGGTGCTAATACAATAGAGTTGAAAACCGAACACACAAGTGTCGAGACAAATGTCAATATCATATATGACAGTTCGACACTCGACACATAGATTTTCAACTCTATTATAATAGCGCACAGTTCTATTTTCAGTGCTTTGAATTTTCCGGGTCTTGCCGGATTCCGAATTATGTAATCCCAGCCTTATGTGTAAGTTTTCCGCGGTTTTTTTCTTTCAAAATTATTTAAAGTGTAAGGTTAAGGTTCAAAAGGTCAAAGGCCCAACTCCTAAGGTGTCTTTTTCTGCTTGGCAGAAGGTCAGGAGAGCCGCATGCTCTCTTTGTCTTGAGTTGACTTGAGTCGAAGCGAAGTTGCGTGCATCTGCTAGTGATAATAATTTCTTAATCCCAAACACCTAACGACCATTAACCTAGGGCTAATGTATTTAGTTGTTTGCCGGGACTCGAACCCGTTAAACGCTAATTTGTATCCAGTAATGCATTTTATGACGTACACAGACTTTATAATGGTTAAAGACGACCTTTTATTGGGTTTCAATAGATAGATGGGATATCTGCTCATGATAATGTAAAACATCTTAGGCGCTTAGTCTGACCATGAGAATATTATTTTCTAATGTTCTACGCCAGTGTTCATGCGACAAGTTTTGTTTTTACTATAACTCTGTAAATTACTGAAAATCTAGGAGAAAAGAGACTATAATATTGTTATTACAAGCCAGGTATCACTAAGAATCTACTTTTGTCGTTGCCTTGCCCAAGTTTGTGTCAGTTCTGAAAATTAGTAGGTGTATGGCAGAACATTTGGCGACTGCTCTTGGTAAATATTTACCTGTGAGTCATGGCGACGACCGGGCACCTAAAATGTTACTGAAGCGTTTATTATAAAGTAAAATCAATACATAGGTGTAGGACCTATGTATTGATTTTACTTTTAATAGCGTTTTAATCTTATAAAATTTTAGATGGTAATTTTAGTCCCAAAATTAATGATGCATCCCAAAACAAAATTGTTAAGTACTTTGTTAAAAAGGTGTTGTTTTATATTAATAAGTGGTCTAGTCCTTATATTATTTAAATTTCAACAAACTTTCGTAATTTTTATGCGTTCAATGTTCATGTGTGAGCAATGAGCATATTATTTGGTACCATAATGTTCTGCAGGTCTAAAATGATGTTTCATAGTAAGATTCACTTAATGTGGCCATTTTAGACTTGCTGCTGTTCCCTCTGTAAGTAGCGTGCTAGACGGATCCTTCTAATGTATTCAAAATATAAATCCATTCATCCTAAAAACAATTTGTTTGACCTAAGCAAAAATGTGGCCTCGAATCGAAAGTAAAGTATCAATTAAGATTATTCCTCGCATATATTTATCGAAATATTATACAAAAATTATGTTCTGATCACTCGATACTCCTAATTTGTTGGCAATCCAAAACAACGGCGAATTCTGTATAAATGAGGCATCAACTGGTTTTTTGCTACCGTTTAGATAACGCAGTAGTGTGATCCAACAGGACTATTGAGTATTAACATAACTAGGTTTAACGTTGACTGAGTAAGTAACAAGGGTCACGTTAAAACCCACATGTGGTTTTTTGGTAGCAGCGTTGGTGACACAATAGTTAGGCTGTTATTGATTTTATGGAACAACAAAAAACCTCTGTTTTTAATTTTACATTGCTAACATTGTGAATAGGCTAGTTTCAACAATCAAAATCAAATGATTTGTTATTTATATAGTTTCTATCATAAGAAATACGAATACAACACTATTTAGTTATATAAATTTGCGTTTTTTTTTATAATTTAGAAAATAAAACTGTAGTTTTACCATCTCTATGATACGTGACCTAAAACCCCAGCCGCCATATTTTTCTTGTATGTGACGTCATAAGAACACAATCAAATCGAATAAACAACAGCGAAAGTCTTAAATCTAAAGTTGATGCACTACACACGCACATATGACATTTATTTGTTTCTGTTCTTATGACGTCACGATAATGGTGGCTGTCGTTTTGACGCAACATTTATCGTTTTTAATTTTAATCATTTTTTCTTTGCATTAAAAGATATTATTTCCAGAAAAAAATACTAGTTGACTATCGAATCGATACGAACATTTTAAAATATATTTGTAACAAATGTAGAATAGCCTATTGTGTGGGAATAGTGGAAGCCCTAAAGAGACATCTCCGACCGAGCGGGTGTCGCGCTTGATCAGGCCGAATCCCGTAGTTGCTCTTTCAGATGTTGTACATATATACATTTATCACGCCGATTATAGAAACTTCGGTAGCGCGATTCAAGACTGTGCGCTGATTGGTCTGCCACAATTGTAATAAGGTAACATGTCATAGTCAAATCTTTGGCAAGCAAATAACATATCAATCGACGATCCACGCAGAGGAATCAAACAAAACAAGTATATATAGAAGATGTTAAACCTTTAGAGATGCTGCAAATATTAATATAATAAAGTTGTTATATAAACAACTGGTATTTGTATCATCTACATAAGAAAGTTTCTAGAAAATATTATTATCCTAATTAATGACATAATGCAAAACATAAGAAAGTTTCTAGAAAAAAATATTATCCTAATTATTGACCACATACATAGGAATATAATATGCCCATTGGCCACTAAAACAGAGCATTAGGAAACATGCTACTGTTTAAAACCGGTCCTTTTTTATGACCAGCTGAATGGAACAGAGCTAGTTTATTTTTAGTACATTTAAATACAGGATGTAAGACATATAGGCGTAAAAAGTAGAATTTAAAGATAAGTGTTATTTTATGGCTATATTTGCGAATTCCTCCGCCTATCGGAATAAAAATGTATGATAGAGATAATGAAAAAAAAGAGAGAAACATATTTAGATACCTATTTATCTTTTCGTGTGGTGTTTGGGTTTCGTATTTGAATTTTGTTGATATTTTCTAAATCAATTGACAATAGTTTCCCAACTCGCATTACCATATTATTTTCGTCGGAAAAATATATTACCTAGTACCTAAATCTTATTACAAGAGGTATACTGTTTTTTTTAATATTACGGAGATACTAATTAATTCAAAGTAATTTAAAAATTAAATGTCACGCGTGAAAGTAATATTGTACACCTTATTATTTATGATAATATTATGAATTTGAAATTGAATGCATGATATGAAAAATCGGAACGAGGTCAAAAAACTGGTACCTACCTAAACATTTATTATGATGAATTCGGGTAAATAAAATTTGTGTTACTAAGTAATATTATTAAATAGGACCGTCCGTAGCTTAGTGGTACATCACTCGGGTGACAATCGACAGGGTGCAGGTTCATTAAGATTTTCTCATGTAAGTTAATTTCTCAATGGTATCGTCATGAGGAAACTAATGTGAAGTTTGCCAACCTGCAGTAGTATCTTAAGAATTAGGGACGCGTTTGCGAATTTGCCATAAATTGGCTGATTTTGGTCGATTGTGCGACCAATTGAAACTTAACCTACAAAACAATTGTTACAAATATTATAATAATTATAATTTTTTGTATATCAAAAACAATTACCTAGAACAAACAATTTTGTTTCTTTAGAAAATACCTAAAGAAAAAACCAACAATTTTAAACATTTATTTGGAAAAGCATATATTTTCACATGTTTTGTTTCTATGCATTCAATCTAAATGGGTGGTGTTATTGCCTTGTGGTTGTTTTTATTTGATCGCTTTCCGGATTTATTGCACAAAACATTTCTAAAGAAATGTCAGTCCGCACTTGGCTGCTGTCAAACAACACTTTTTTCAAACGCGTCTGACTTAAATACTATCTACAATAGTAATCGCAGTCTGCAGCACAGATCACTGCAGCAGATTAGTTAAGTGAACATCAGGAGTACTCGTTATGTCGAGGAGCCCCAGCAGTGGGTTGTAGGTATGCATGAACATATCGACATACCCATTACCTATCATAGGTCGACGGTTATGTAATAGCTGTCGTGTTCTGTATTAAGTACGCAAATAGTGCTGAAAGATTTATTTATATATTTGTAATCTCTAAATTTTAACATTAAAGTTTACTTTTCAAGTATTACATTTTATTTATTCTTTATGTACACAAATTTTACAATGTAACTAAGACAACACAGTGATGAAAGTACATAGGTGTGCTTATCTCTATAAGAGATCTCTGCCAGCAGACCTACGACAGGACATCATAAAAGATATAAACGGACACTGATAGTACACAAGAGAATAAAGGAAACAACGAAGAACAATACATCGAGTAGTTATATAAGTAATAATAATAATTAATGATAATACATAAAAATTTATATTTTACAATAAAAATACATAAAAATATAAATACATACCTAAACATACATACATAAACCTACATATACTAATAATTATATATTAATATTCATAGATATGACATAATATAGTGTCTCTTCATCCTTGTTTTGAACGTGCCCACTGTTGGGCTCTGCTGCACGTCTTCAGGCAGAGCATTCCACAGCTGGGCTGCTCTAACGGTGTAAGAGTTACCGTAAAAAATGGTGTTATATCACGGAGTATCTAGCACCTTCCTTGGATTGCATGTGCGGGTAGGCCTTTCACTCGGAGCCGTATAAGTAAAACGGTCAGATAAATAAGAAGGGGAAGAAGAGAATTTTAGTATTTTAAAAAGTAAAGTTAAAACGTGCATATTCCGACGATGGCGGATAGGCAGCCATTGCAATTTGTAACGGGCCTCAGATATATGGTCGAATTTGCGTAATGAATATATAAAACGAATGCACGAATTTTGTAGACGTTCTAGTTTATTCAGTAGCTCTTCCGTTACATCCAAATAACAGGCATCAGCATAATCTAAAAGAGGTAATAGTAAAGATTGTGCCAATAGGACTTTCGCAGGAATAGGAAGAAAATTTTGCAACCTCTTCAAAGAATGCAATGAGTGATAAATTTTTTTGCTCACTTCATTAATATGTACAGACCAAGAAAGGTGACAGTCAAAAGTTAGACCTAGGTTTTTGGCGCTGTTTCTAAACTCTATCACATTGCCGCTATAGATTATCTTACCTAGAGATTTGAAATCAATCCTGGAACGTAGCTGCCTGCTGCCAATCAAAAGTGCTTGCGACTTTTTTGAGTTAACAAGGAGCCCAAAAGTGTTAGCCCAATTATTTATATTTATAAGATCACTGTTGATCGAATTAATCGCGAACTCGATGTCATTAACACTGAAGTGCCTGTAAATTTGCAGATCGTCCGCATAAAGGTGGTAGGCAGAGGATATGGACTTTGTTATCTCGTTTATAAAAAATTCGAAAAGTAACGGAGACAAAACCCCTCCCTGAGGTACCCCAACGCATGTATTGCTCCATTTAGAGCAACCGTCTGGAATTAATATTCGTTGTTTTCGTCCTCTCCGGTAAGAGTCAAACCATTTGAGTGCAGTAGGAGAAACACCTATGGATTTAATGACGGCTAACAAAATATCATGATCTACCGAATTGAAGGCGCACCTGAAATCTAGTAAGATCAAAACAGTGAGCATTCTGTTGTCCATAGCAAGCCGTATATCATCCGTAACTTTCAGCAGAGCGGTGGTAGTACTATGACCTGGTCTAAATCCTGATTGATATGGACTTAAAATCTGGTTGTGGCTTAAAAAGTCAGATAATTGCTTAGATACCGCTTGCTCAAGAACTTTGGATAAGATAGGTAAGATAGAGATCGTCCGGTAATCGGAATTTGAAGTAGGATTGGAAATTTTAGGAAGAGGTATTATGTGACCATATTTCCACGTCGACGGAAAGGTACAAGAGGTAATAGAAAAATTAAGAACATGGGCTATGACAGGGGACAGTAGATCGGCGATAGGCAATAACATGGCCATCGCAGCCAAAAGCTTTAGAAGAGATAGAGAGAAGGCTTGTAAGCACCTGATGTTCAGAGATGTTAGTAAGAGTAAAGGAATCATGTGAAGGAGGTATCTTATTAGAGAGAAAGTTCAAGCAAGCTGATTTGTTGCCGTCGGATAAAAGAATAGGTGGTTCAGCAAAGTGTTTATTAAGTTTGTCCATATTTACTGAAATAGCAGGAGCTATGACCGATTTACCCACCCCAAGCCGTCCAAGAAATTTCCACAATTGTGCTTGAGATAAGTTCTCTGCCGATGTAAAAATATAGCGACGTTTAGCATCCCTACCCAGCCTGTTGCACTTATTGCGTAGTTTTTTGTAGGCTATTACATTCGGTTCTGTAGGGAAATGTTTGCACCTTGTCTTGGCTATATTACGCTTGGACATGAAATTCTTTATTTATGTGGTCAGCCAGGGCGCTAGTAATCGCTTAACACGAACAGGTGTTTAAGGAGGGCATGTATGTCATAAATGTTTGTTACAACTGTGTTAAGAATGTCTACTTTAGTGTCGATGGTTGATGCCTCAAAGAGAGGATTCCAGTTGACTGAACTGAAGTCTTGTCTCAGGACGTTGAGATCAATGCTAGAAAGGCTACGCTGCGTGATTGTTTTGGCTCTTAGTTTTGGGTTACGCAGTTTATATGACAAGTAAAGAAGGTCATGATAGGAGAAAGGAGCAGTTAATTGACCATGTGAGATAACTTTAGAAGGTTGAGAAATTAAAATGAGGTCGAGAAGAGATGGATCAGAGTTAGGTGGAAAATGTGTAGGGGATAGTGGTAATACATGCATATTAAATGAGGAAATCAAATTTTGAAGCTTAATAGCTCTGCGGTCGTTTTTAATTAAACACGTGTTAAAGTCACCCATGATGATTACATGTTCATAGCAGGGGTAATAACAGCTGATCAGTTCATCAAGTACTTCAAAATAGTTGAAGAGTAGAAGAACTTTATTATGGGAAATTGTGATTTCAAGCATTAGGAATTCCAGCTGACCACGATTATTATTTGGAGATTGGCAAACTACCTTATATGGGATGTTCTTCCTAACATAAATGCACACACCCCCACCCCTACCAACGCATCGATCGTTGCGTATCAAAGTAAAGTCTTGAAGAGGATATAACGTCGAAGGAAGAGAAGGTTTAAGCCACGATTCAGATACTAGGATGCAGTCCACCGAGACGCCGTTAAAATATGTAAGAAGGTCGGAGTAGTGAGCCGGTATACTCTGTGCGTTCATGTGTACTAAGTTAAAGGAAAGAGAGCTATTGGAAAAAATATTACTTAACAAACTATCCAAGGGTGTTGAGTCGATAGTAGGTAAGTCACTACTAAGGCTAAGAAACTCACAAGATGAAGAGCACGAGAAAAAACTATTGTCAATCTCAAAAACATCACTATTAAACATTCTTATAATATTTTAAAAATAAATATAACATATGAGTATATAAATATATAAATATTCTGTACTATTAATATGTATAATAAATAATATAATAAAATTACACACTGACAATAATTAAACCTTCAGAACAACAAAAAAAAAAACTAAAATTATTATACACCTTGCACACTTTGGCAATAAATTATAAAAGAGAAACAAATATAAATAAATGCAAACTAAAGTACATAGTTGAAAATCACAGAAATGAAAAATAAAAAAAACATACTTAGAAACTATATGAATCAAAAATTAAAACAAATTCAAACTACATCAATGAAAGCGTAAACAAAGCGAACAATAAGTAAAGAATTTGTGCAGGCCAATACTATAATTTTGTATGAGCAATAAATACAAAATAAAAATGGGCAACAAAAGCAAACAATGAAATAAAGAATAAAAATAATTTAAAAAAAAAGACATATTACAAGCAAAAGGGCCTCGATACTGACCATCCAGCCCTCAAGCCAAGGCCGCGGACTTGTAGGCAAAAAATATTTAGAATTATTGACACTATTGACGGCTATTAGTACCGGTGCTGGACTTGCTGGATGGGTCGTGAGTATGGCGCTTTAATTAGTTGGAGTGGGGATGCATATTGCAGTGAGAAAAAAAAAATTCAGGTGACAGCAGACATATTGACAGTTGACACATGACATGCAAAATTGAGCGATTGTCGAATTCAAGTTGATTTGTACAAATTTGTATAGTGACAGTAATTATTAATTAGTAATTTAAATTTACCTTTAAAATTTAAAAATTAGTTAAATTTTGTTGAAAATCACATACTTTGAAAGATGCTGCTTGTAAACATCCTAAGGCCCAACACTAAGGCCACGATAACGTCAAAAACATCGACGGCAAAAAGTTGAACAATCAAAACCATAGACGAATATTATAGACGAGGCATGTTGAGGCAAAAACTGTCTCCACTTAAATGACCCCACTTTTGGAGTTTTTGGGGCCATTTTGACATTTGAACTATGGTGAAATCACGTAACTTATTCTTGTATGAAGATTTGTTCTGTCAAATGTACGTCATAGCCTTTATTTTTGAAATCGTTGATCAAAACTATTAAAATGTAACAGTCGCTGTAAAGTCGTATGTCTTGGCTCGAATTTTTAACTTCTAACATCCTCCAACGTTAGAATGACCCTACCAGAACGAACAAAGAGACTTTTCATCAATATCAATCAATAAAATAGAACTCTTAAAATTACATTTAACTTTAAAAACGGCGGCTATAAAATTAACAATCATTAAACTTTTGATTACCGTAATAATATAAATTGGTTATTACTTGACATTTAAGTTTAAATCGGTAGTCACAAAGAGAATAGTTGTCTTGACTCTTGACTCTTGGGTAGTAGTTATTTGATACTTATTGAAATTTATTTCATATTTGCATAGAGCCGGTTTTGAAAATAGGATTACGGCCGGTTTAAAGGATTATTAGCTAGCTGTGAAATAAAATTAAATAAATATTTTGTAGCATCGGCGTTTTATGTTAATTTTTAAGCTCATTTTCTGATAAATTATTACAGTTTTTATGCCTTAAGGTGGTTTTCACACTGACGATGCGCCACCGCACTGGGTCGCAGATTTCGTTGTGATATGCAACTTTAGTATGATTTTCGCCTAGCCCAAAACTTTTTCTTTCATGTTTTTCCATTTACATTATATTCCGGTAATAATAGTAGAATCATTACTATAAATATCTGGCCAAAAATGTATTTTTTGGTATTGTGGGATGTACTGATGCCAGTTCCAGAAATATCATCAGCACAATCTTTAGGTGAAAGGGCTTCGGCCTTACCGAGCATACCACCTCGCTCGGTCGGAGACCTCCCTTTGGGGCTTCCACCATTCCCACATTGGGTCACCAATGTGGGAATAGTGGAAGAATACAGAACACGCCTCCTTCTGTACAACAACATCATCATTATCACTCCTCACCCCTCCGCACCACGCCAGCCAGCTTCACCCTCATCTCGTATCTCGACCACCAGTCGTAACGCACCGCGGCCTGGTCGAACCCTCACCGGCTTCAACAGGCACTCTCACAACAACGACCGGTCAGCAAGCAGAGCACATCTCTCCTGGTCAGCACGTAGCATCGGCCCCGCACGGCAGCACTCCGACTCACTGAAGCCCGTGCAGCAGCAGCACAGTTCCGACTCACTGGGACTCTCTGGCACTGGCGACTCAAACAGAAGACTCAAGATTCGACCTCCGGTCTTCGGGACGGAGTGATGTGGCGGACCAATTAGCGCCACAATCTTGAATCGCGCTATCGAAGTTTTCTAAGATCGGTGGTATATGTATACAACCTATAAAATTCATACAAGTGGGCTTCGGCCTGACCGAGCATACCACCTCGCTCGGTCGGAGATCTCCCTTTGGGACATCCACAGTATCATAATTCTAATCAAGTCAAATCGTTTATTTGCGAGAATATGATATAAATGGTGTTACAATCATTATACGAGGGCGGCACTGAAAATTTCGGGAATCAAGGAAGTGACACAACATTACTATTTAAAAATGTATTTATTGCTTTTCGAAGTATTCTCCGCGAAATTTGACACATTTTTCCATACGATGGAACCAATCATTGAAGCAACCATTCCATTCGGAAGTTGGGGTCTCCAAAATGGCCGTTTTGTAGGCGTCCACAGCTTCTTCAGGTGATGAAAATCTCTGACCACGCAATTTATTCTTTATTTTAGGGAAAGTATAGAAATCATTAGGGCTTAGGTCGGGGCTGTACGGCGGATGGTCTAATAATTCTATGATTTCTTGCTCTAAAAACTCTTTTGTTCTGTGCGCGGTGTGAGAACTCGCATTGTCGTGATGGAGGATGATGCGGCGGTTGCAGCTCTCTTTACGGAGTTCAGAAACGACCTGTGGCAAACAAATGTTAGCATACCATTCTGCATTAACCGTTCTTTGTCCCTCAAGAGGAATAGTCGCAACATGGCCGGTTTTGGAGACAAACGTGGCCACCATTTTTTTTGCAACACTCCGTGAACGAACAATTTTTGTTGGCTTTAACTCATTTTCGAACATCCAAACTCGTGACTGGTTTTTTGTTTCGGGTTCGTACGCGTATATCCAGGATTCGTCACCTGATACGATGTTGTATACAGCATTTGAGGATCCTGCGTGGAATCTTTCGAGAGTTCTGATGCACCAAGTAACGCGAGCCGCTTTTTGCTCTTCACAGAGCAAATGCGGTATCCATCGGGAAAACAACTTTTTTATACCTAATTGTTCATGCAAGATTATTTGTATTTGACTCTCATGCCAATGTCTAAAGTTGCCTGAATTTCGCGGTATGTCACATGTCGATCTTCCTCAATCAGCTTACGCACAGCATCAACGTTTTCTTGGGTGACTGCAGTTTTTGGACGACCTTGACGGGGATCATCACTGAGCTTGACACGTCCACGTTGAAATTCGGCAAACCAGCGATAAATTGTGGTTTTGGATGGGGCTTCATCACCAAATGCAGAAATCATCCGGTCAACACCTATTTTTGTGTTAAACCACTTCGAAAGTCATAATAAATCATCACTCTAGAATTTTCTCGAGTCAATTCCATTTTCTCAACGACTAAACAAGTTTGACAAGACCTTGTGACAAGACCGAGAATTTTTTTTAAATAAATAACCGGTATTCGATTTTTAAAACCAAGGAGTTTAAATTAAAAAGATTTTAATATGACAGGAACAGTGGAAATATTCCATTCCCGATACTTTTAGTGCAGCCTATGTAATATTACAAACGTATTCTGCCACATATGGCGTGCAAATATTTGAAAAATAAGTTTAAGTTAAAATGCAAAATATGTTGTAGGAGTCGAAAGTTAACATTATCATTTAATAGAATATTAATAGCATCACATACGATCGTCAATTACTATTTACCATATTATTTCATTAGAATGTCATAGTTTATCTTGTAAGAAGTGTCCTAATACTATAATAACATTTATTCAATAGAATATCATATAATTAGTTTTTAAATAATGTCAATTGTATAAGAATTCGAGGTAAATTATTAAATATATTGTAATACACATACAATAAACATTTTTTTAAAAATATTTCTAATCTTTATGTCTAGATCGCATTATCGCTAAACGTTTCAAAATGTTGCGGGTGCTTCTTTACAAAGATACATATTTCGAGAATTTACAGGCAGGGTAATGGTAAAATGTTGTACTTTTTAAAAAATGATTCACAGCTATTTAGGGTGTTAGCGCCACGTGTCGCGCCACCAATGCTCTGACACATTTTTTCTGAGCTTTGAAAGCTCTTTCTGCCCCAACCGAATTACCCCTGATAATTACGCCATATCTCAATATTGATGTATGACGCATGTAGGCTAACAATGCGGTGTGTATATTAACAATTTGCCTAATTCTCCGTAAAACATAGACAAAACGATCTGTTTTATTTACAATTTTCTCTATAATATTATGTTGTTTCCAACTGCATTGTTTGGCCACGGTTAACCCAAAAATACACAATCATTACCGTTTGAAAGTTTGCTATTTTTATAATAATTTTTTAATTCGGTTTTTTTTTAGTGTGATTTCTGAAATATATAATAAAATAAAATAGTTTCTGTCAAGTTTATTCTAAGATTATTTTGTTTAAGCCAGTTAATGTCGCTATCAAGGGTATTAGTAATTTCGATCTTTAATTATGTTTTAATTGTGTCTATAACCAAAAGGACTAACAATGTCTCGAATATTAGGTCACATATGAAATTGGGGTTTTGTAAAGGAGGAACATAAAGTCGATTTTTTTCAAACTCTTTCAATTCATGACCTTTCAAGCTTTTTCACCTTCCCAATTTGCTTCAAGTGGATTAAAACAGTTTTATCACTAACACCACAGCCTGCAGCTAAATCGGACGTGGTTTGCGATGGATCCGCTTCCACAATAGCCTTCAATTATTCATTATCAACTTTGGTCTCCGGCCGTCCACGGGGCTTGTTCTGCAGGTCGAAATTTCCAGAACGAAAACTTTGGAACCAAAAACGCACTGTGTTTTCTTTTGCGACACCGCCGCCATACACATCATTAATCCTTCGAGCCGTTTCTGCAGCACTGGTGCCATGTTGGAAATCGTACTCGAAAATAATACGATATTTCATGTTTTCCATTTTGTAATCAGAGTGACGCAAAGAAAAAACCAAAAGAGGAAAAAACAAACGAATAAGTAAATAGCGGTATAAATTTGAAATTCGAATTACTAACCAAAGAAGATATATTTGAGGTCAAAGTGGCCAGTACGACAAAACGCCAATTTCATATGTAAGGACCTAATATAACTATCCTCACAGATTTTACGCTTTAAAAAATCGCTGTACTTAGTAAAATTATACTAATTGAGAATAATACAACGTGTTCATCGAAAGTTAGGTCTATAATCTTTTATAATAACTATTTTTTTAAGCTCATTAATACGAGTTCTGAGTAAATCCATTTTCACTGGACCTCTAAATAAGGGGATAGTTGCCTCCTATAGCGGATAGTCGCCTAACGCTATAAATGCATCCGGTGACAGTTGCGTAGCGTAGGTCATGTATCCCATTAGTTTGCTTTTCACCCCAAAATTAGAAAATTAAACAATCGAATATTTAGTTTAGTAGGAACTATATTTTTATAGTTCTGATCACAGCAAGCGTTTGAAAAACACACAATAATTAATTTTTTTTTGTTTACGCGAACATTTCTTTATGCCGAGCGACGTTTCGGCTACTTTCCAGCAGCCGTGGTCGCGGGAGGACGGTGGCTGCGGCCATTCTCATACTTACCCAATATCTACATGTCTGCAAATCGGAGGAGTTCAATTACGTGTCGAAGGACACGAGAATTTTATATAAAGGTGTTTGGTAGAACGTATTCAAAACAACGCCTTTGTTTTTGTTTGGAAGGATTTTTTTTTCAGATATCATAGAAATAAGATTTAGGTGTTATACATTACTAGAAGTATCCCGCGAATTCATACGCGCAATAGAATCTCCCGCTGGAGCCGTACATTCTTGCAAAAGTAGCCTATGTGCTTCCTCGTGGTCTACTCTATGTTTGTGCCAAATTTCATCAAAATCGGTGTAGTAGTCGGAGCCTGTTCAACACACAAACAAACAAATATTTCTTCTTTATAATATCAGCGTAGATTTTACAAAGAGTAGTAGTAGGCGCAGCAATTATTAATTTTTTTTTTTTGCAAAAAAAATTCAAAGTACATTAAGGATAATGCAGATGTTTTATATGTTAAGCGTTAAATAAAATATTTATAATTATTTTTCAGGCTCAACTTATACCTACTCAGGTTAGTAAATTATACTTCTGATATTACGAGGGAATTAAAACATAGACGATTAAAACCATTTTAGTGGTTTATAATGGTACAAACAGGTCAGGTAACCACTTCTGAAAAAGTACAAAATGGCGAATATCTTAGAAACGATCCAATACCGACTATACAAAGGGGGTTCAAATGAATGATTTGTCTTCACCCCCCGGAAATATGTTTCATAGATTAACTACTTTCTACCAGACACCCTGTATAAGATTATATGCATAAAGTGATGTTTATGGTCTTTTAAAAACATTTACATGATGAATCAGGCTTTACACTAGGATTGATGTTTAAAAGAATAAAAATGTTCAACGGCTGCAGTTGAACAAATTAATCCGTATTTATGACGAATCCCATCAAATCCCACGCCCACGCCACTCCAAAATACGTTTATTTGCATAATAAATAATTATATTATTCTTTAGGGAATGTGACTTCCAATAGAACAGTTGATTTAAAAATTTCAACTTAGTAGAATTTATGTTTTTCTTGTCTTCGTGCTTAGTGTAAAACATGAGAGACGGATAAAATGATTTAGGTACCTACCTATGATACTCTTGCCCTAAATAAAGTTACATAATTATTTTTGGAATCTTCCACTACAATTTGTAAATGAAGCAAAGCGGGTAATCCTTCCTTTTCCATATAAATTTTTTTTCAGAGGAAAATATTTTATAGTGTTATATTCGCGGTAGTCAGACAGTGAAATATAAAAAAAAAAACAAAATTGACTAATGACGTTCATACGTGGCTCATGCCCTGTTCACATTACCTAGTTAAAGTAAGCCATTTTGACATAATAGGTACGCATTGTAATTGACTGCCTTCTTAACGCGAAAAGACTATAGTTAGAAGGTATATTAGGCGTTACTAGCATTAATTGCCCGCTTCGCCCGCGTGAAAAAAGGTTTTAAACTTTCAAATTTTTTTCTTTTTTGAAAAAATCATCCTTAGTGAATGCCTACGTCATATGAGAAATACGTGTGCAAAATTTCAAATTTCTAGCCTTAAGGGTTTGGCCTGTGCGTTGATACATAAATCAACCAGCTTTGCCTTTTATATATTATTAATAAAGATATAATACGGATAACAGCCTCCGTGGTCTAGTGGTTAGAGCTTGGGTCTCGACTCGGAGGTCCTGGGTTCGATTCCCGCAATGGAACAACAAAAATGTTGTTTCTATGTTTGGTTAGGACAATGCAGGCTGATCACCTGATTGTTTGACAAGAAAGATGATCTATGCGTCGGATGGGCATGTAAAAAGTCGGACCTGCGCCTGATCTCGCGCCAGTCGTGTCGGTTATCCGTCCCACTGGGATAAGAGAGTAAAGGAATAGAGACTGCTCTTGTGTACTGCGCACACACTTGGGCACTATAATACTCCTGCGTAACTGGCCTGGTTTCAATGAATCCGGCCACTGTCACCGAAATCGGTGTGGGGAGTTATATTATATAGATATACAGACTATTACTAAAACCCAGACAAATTACCACATTTAACCCTCCATACTCCATACTACATCGTTCAAAATACGATAATATTATAGGTATCGATAGGTCGATCTTTCATAACGTTATACATCTAAATATGCATATAAATGATATTATTATATATGTATATGTAAATTGTAATATAATACGTCGTAAATATCCGATAAGCTTGTATTTTGATGATATGTGGGTTAAACAGGTGAGTAGTGGGCAGAAATTGGGCTCCCCGTTGTGTCATGATATTCTAGTCATAGTCGCGATGTGACCTAAAAAGGCCATATCGCGCTAAATTGCTAAAAGTAAATCATTTGCAGCATTCCTTGCAATTTTGCTAAAAGTTCGTAGTATTGTTACATTGCAGTAATTCATTTCATTAGCACATTCATATTTGTCAGTTATGTTGCCACATGAAAAAACTATATAACCGTAACCAACCGAATAGCCGCATATTCTGTATTTGTGTAAAAAATACTAGTCTTAGAGGTTAATCTTGAAGAACTATTTTAGCTACTTGGCATTTGTAAATAAAAGTCACCAATAAGTACATTAAAATATTTATATTTAAGGAAATCAATGAAGTACAACGTGTCATTTTTTTGTTCTTCGACTGGCAACTCGGTGACGTCACGCCTAGTTTTGTTTGACGTTTTACGTTTGTTTATAAAGAATGGGCCCTCGAAACCCAATCGCTTTTATGATCAAACGCGTAGAATACCTTAAACAAAAATAAAGAACTTATTACTAATTGGTTACCATCCCATCATCATTTATTATATTAAAACAATGTCATAGAAAACTGCGATGGTTATATTTATTAAATTGAAATAATCGTAATAAGTAGATACATCTTAATTCTTATGATAGTTTACTGATTTATTAAACGTTTACTTACTTTGGAGGCAATACATTCCAGGTTCCAACTCTTGCGTATAATATAATATAATCTATATAATCATATATAATCATATTAATTCAGACTTCTGAATTTCGGAGTTATCCATTACCGATTTCTCGAAAATACGCACTTGTTCAATGATATTTCACTAACACGACTCACACTAACACTAAAATGCTCTCAAAAATTTTCATACAGTTCTAAATTCATTGTATATAAATATAAAACACAAAATATTTGTTGCGCGCTGTTCCTCGCGAGTAACTTTTTATGAATCTGCTATTTGACACTATTTGACACTAGAGAAATTTTTCTTATGCGGACCATTTTAGGGATTCTCATAAAAAGTTGTCAAATGAATGTATTTCTGCTTATGAATTGTATCCTAATCAAATTATCAAGTGGCCGTTTTAAGATCTTTGTAGTAATTCATAACAAGAATTGAACGTGAATCGCTGAAAGCAGCATTTTTAGACCTGCAGCTCTTATACTCGGACCACACTAGATGTTAACGTCGTTAAAGGTCAAGTTATCGTTTTCCCTTGGTATAGCACCCGAAGCCCCCAGCTGTATTTTAATTATATTTGTTTGACATAATTTTGTGATCTTTTGTAATACTTTTCTAAAATAATATATATTATGCTTAAAATTGACCACATTTTAAATTAATATCCAATAATGACTATTCTCAAAATTAATTATGTAGAGATGGTCGTCTAGAAAAATGCTAATTCCATTTCAATTTAATAACGAAAACTGTTTTCTACTTCACAATACTAAGAATTAACGCAGGTTAAAAGTTAAAAATATTTAACCGGAATGTGGAAAGGCGTTTAACTGTAGTTTATGACGTGCGTGACAGTCGCTGGACAGATTTGGGCCAAACGTCAACTAACTCTAAAGTTAACTAAACCCTGAGGTTAGACAGTTAATTTCAATATTTTGACTATAAGAGAATATTATTTTTATAACCGGAATTTTGAAAGGTTGGAGCTTTGTCTATGTTAAAAATCTTTTATTATCATTATAAAATTTTGTCACTCACATAAGTAATTCTATTGACTAAATTGTTTTCAATAATAAACAAGGTTCATAGGGGGAATGTTTATCAATTCTGATAAGAAAATAGTAACTATGGTTTGTGCTACTAGTATTAATAATCCTATGGACGCTTCCACACCACATCAATCTGGTCCCTTGGTAAGTTTTCGAAGAACTTGTGCAGTGGGGTACCAGAAAAGGGTTGATAACTTAAACAACGTTGCTGTCTTTGTCTGTCAAGTGACTTTTCCAACGCATCAGACAAAGACAGCGACGTTGTTTAAGTTATCTGTTGTGCAAATCTTTTTACTAGTAAGGGGGATTTTTAATACACATCCATGACCCAGGAACATAGGTATATAACTTTTTTGTTCCTTTGACGGGATTCGAACCCGCGACCTCCGGCATGAGTACTGTTGCAACGTGACAACAGAGGTCGTCAAAATACTTATAGCGTTTACATTTTATTGAAATTAATACGCATTTTTTATTCTTCCCGTGCTTAATCCCTGCAAGCTTCACTGCAATCTTCATCAGTATCACCACATTTTAATGAGTTTCTCGACCAGCATCTATCATGTCATCCAAGATCTTTTTAAGATAAGTCGCAGACGTAGAGTAAATTAGTTCAGCGACATCAGATACGTGTATATTATGTAAATATATTGTCATAGCCGTGTAATATATGTAAATAGGCTGTCATTTCACCCACCGCGCGGATCGTAACTGTCATAGAAATGACAGCATAAAATTATTCTCGTGGACATATTATACTGAGTGATTTTTATGGAATTAGCGAATTCACTCGACAGGTTGTATTATAATATAGTCTCCCTATATAAAAGTGTAACGGCCGAATTCTCAAATGCTCCATAAAGCTAGTGGCTAAAAAGCTAAGCTAAAACCACAACGTATAAAAAGTAACTGATATCGGTGATTTAACATTAAATTTTAGACAATTTGGACTAGACCATTATGCTGAGTCCAATAAAAATATATAAGTAGCTCAATTATTTAAATACAGTGATATACTTTTTAAATTTTTGATAATTCTCTACGAGCTTACCCAACTTTCAAATCGGACATTGAGTTGGAGATTCTTTAAGGCCTAGTCAATATCTTAATCTGACGAGCCCGATATAAGTTTGGAACTTTTGTTTTTACTTTTTTTTAACGCCCCAAATAAGTAAACTAATTTTGATACCTAGATTACCAGAGGCATCTGGGACACCTATACTATCTAAATGTGACGCGCTTGAGCTACTTTAAAAAATCCCCTCTTGGGCTCCCCTACTACAAATGCCTCAGGCTAAAGTTACATAACATGGATTTGAATTTTTACAGAAGAAAGAAAGAAGTAAAGCAATGTTTCACTTACAATATAAAAAGATGAAAACTAATTACTAGGGCGGGTCAATAAGTCCGTGACTTTTTGAATTTCTAACCTCCTTACTGAAAAAGCAACACTACTCCTGTCAACAGGCATCTGTCAGTTGACTCCTATCAAAATTTGAACTTGCTGCGTCAGTTAGTTTGTGTTTTACAGCTATCTTTATCAGACTATCCAGTAACTTAAGAAAACAATGGAAAAAAGTGAATTTCGTGTGCTTATTAAGCATTATTTTTTGCGAAAAAAAACCATTACCGAGACCACGGCTTAGCTTGATAAATACTATGGGGACTCAGCACCATCGATTTCAATGGTAAAAAAGTGGTCTACTGAATTTCGTTGTGGCCGTACAAGCACTGAAGATGCCGAACGTCCTGGACGCCCAGTTGAGGTCTCTACACCCGAAACAATCGAAAAAATTCACGATATGGTGTTGGCCGACCGAAGATTGAAAGTGCAAGAGATTGTGGAAGCCATAGGCATCTCGCATGGCTCAGTGGTTTCAATTTTGAATGATCACTTGGGCATGAGAAAGCTTTCCGCAAGTCGACCACAAACGCAATCGTGTAACAGCTTCACAGGAAGGTTTGGCGTTGTTTAATCACAATATGGAGGAGTTTTTGCGCCGTTTTGTAACCGTGGACGAAACATGGATCCATCACAACACACCAGAGACCAAACAACAGTCAAAACAGTGGGTTTCTAAGGGTGAATCGGCGCCAAAGAAGGCCAAGGTGGGTTTGTCAGCCAATAAAGTTATGGCGACTGTTTTTTGGGATGCACGTGGGATAATCCACATTGACTATCTTCAAAAGGGAAGAACAATTAATGGGGAACATTATGCCAACTTATTGGACCGCTTCAATGAGGATTTGAAAAAAAACCGACCTCATTTGGCCAAGAAAAAAGTTCTTTTTCACCAAGACAATGCAAGGGTGCACACATGTGCAGTTGCCATGGCAAAAATCCATGAATTGGGCTATGAATTGCTCCCACATCCACC
Organism: Phengaris arion; assembly: GCA_963565745.1. Classification (NCBI taxonomy): domain Eukaryota; kingdom Metazoa; phylum Arthropoda; class Insecta; order Lepidoptera; family Lycaenidae; genus Phengaris; species Phengaris arion. The sequence goes on from OY751431.1 coordinate 42,705,592, forward strand.
CTATTCTCCAGATTTGGCTCCGAGTGACTACTTCTTGTTCCCAAACCTGAAAAAATGGCTCGGTGGAAAAAGATTTGACTCCAATGATGAAGTCATCTCGCAAACAAAGGCCTATTTTGAGGACCTCGACAAATCATATTTTTTGGAAGGGATAAAAAAATTGGAGAAGCGTTGGACAAAGTGTATAGAGCTCAAGGGGGACTACGTTGAAAAATAAAATGATTTATTTATCAAAAAATCTGTGTTTTATTCCAAAAGTCACGGACTTATTGACCCGCCCTCGTAGTAAGTCATAATTTAATTGCAGGTATTTTCGAAACTCATACAATGTATTGTATAGGATACAATTCAGTTTTAATAAAAGTGTGTAAAAGCTATAGAAATGATAATAATATGGTTTTTATAAAATTATTTCGCATATGACTTCAACCGCGCGGACTGATGCCGGTTTTATAGTTCAATTAATATATAAATCATTTGTGGACTGGACAGAAAGGCATGGAGAGATTTTCCACTTTTAATTTTTTTATTACAAAAACTATCTTAGACCCACGGCTCCGCCCGCGTAAATATATTATCTCACGGGAAGACTGTACTTTTTCGGGATAAAAAGTAGTCTATGTTTTAATCCAGAGCCTAAACTACTATCATACTAAATTTCATTGAAATACGTTCAGTAATTTTTGCGTGAAAGAGTAACAAACATCCATCCATCCATACATTCAACCATTCTCACAAACCATCACATTTATAATATAAGTAAGATGTTAGTAGGATAAGTAAGGATATCTTCATCGTCGTGTTATAATTTAGAAAGTCTTTTGAATAGGAAAACGTTAGTAAGTATTAGGCGTATAGATTTTGACCTTAAAAATATTTCGGATTGTGGTCACCCATCCTAGTTGAATCCATGACCGGCGTTGCTTAATATGAGTTAGCGCTACGATCATAATAGAACTTCTCACTTATTACTCCTGGTATAAATATACATCGATTATTAGGTAATACCTACGTAAACTTTCAGCCAATTCAACTGATCAGTTATTCTATAGGATTTAATATTATGTTACATTTTTTAGACTGACATAACTTTTATATTTATGAACCGATTTAAATACAACAAACATTAAATTTTAAGTAGAGCAAACCAAAACGCATTAGTGAAAATCGCATTCGAAATTCGAATCGAAACGTGTATTTTTTCGCAATAAAAAGTAGCCTTTTGTTCATCCACTCTAAAATAATACCCTACCAAGTTTAATCAAATTCCGAGATTACCGCGTACAAACGTACAGACAAACAGATAAAAATTCTAAAAATCCTCCTTTTGGGTTCTATGTCGTTCATAAAGCCCCCCTGTAATAGTTTTTCTTATATACCTTCCATGTACAGACAGCGACCAGTTATTATATGTATAATAACTGGTCGCTGTCTTTGGCCAGAATTTATTATATTTATAGATAATCTAAATCATCTATAAAGCTTCCAAATTCTGATGTCCTAACATCTGATATTTAATTTTGATGTGGCTTACACTAAATATTCATAGTTTTTGTTATGGCGATTCGGACTGATTGTTTTCTTTTCTTATTTATACGCACACGCACGGTGATGTGTATATACTTTAATCTTGCCAGTCTGCTCGTTGTCCATACCTTGATCCTATGTATGATGTTAGAGCAGCTTCATAATTTAAAATGTAAAAATAAAAATATAACACATACATAGGTGCCGACTCCACAGCTTTATCGGAACAGTTCTCTACTTAATTACATATTTGGTGGGGTAGGTCACTTTTCAGTCGATTTGATTCCATTTGCCCGTGCATTCGCGATTTTATTGCGAATTTTGACCGCAAAATAAATCCTGATATTATTTTGGATGGTTTAGGTTTAGGTCAAAGGGCCCTAAGAACCAACAAGTACAGCTTGAAGTTAGGCAATCACTGACAAGATTATTATTGTAAGCTCGTAGACTAAGTAACATCATTTTTATAAAAATGATAAATCATAGTATTAGAGTGCTATTATACCTGCATCGACCTCAACTTTTACCTCTTTCTCACTTTATGTTTGATGTATGTTTTTTCTACATATTTAAAAAGGAGAAAGGGGTAAAAGTACCATTTAATTTCACCAATGAGTTTCACCATGTCATTCACATGTCAGGCCGCAAAGATGACGTTATTAATACGTGACGTCATTAGCACGGAGCGATGACTCGCCGAACTGTTGGGGAATAATTAAATATTTTCATAAAGCGACCAACATAAATCATAGCGGAGCTTGGTTCCATTGACGCGCGTGACGGGCAATAAAATAGGCTAAATTCTGTGACACCTCCTCTAGGTACCAGCTGGAATTAAGGGGCATCCTGCCCATCCAGCCCTCAAATCCAGCAGCCTGTCAATAGTGTTCAATTGGAGCGGCAAGAAGGCAAAAATTAAAAAAGATTGACACAATTGACACTAATAGTACTAAAAATACTGGCGCTGGATTTGATGCCTGAATGGTCAGAACTCAGGATGCTCTTTTACGGTAAGATGAAAGGAATGGACGGAAGAAGAAAATGATGTTAGTTAAAAACAAAATTTAAAATTTAAGTAATCCCTGAATTGTCAAGCACCGAGCGAGCTGCTGATAATGAATGCTAGGAACACTCTCGATCATGTCAGCTTTCAAACAAAAAATAGGTTAAAATCGGTTCATCCGTTTGGGAGCTACAATGTCACGGGCACAGACACGTCAAACTTATAACACCCCTCCGTTTTCGTTAAAAAAGCTGTAAAATCATGGAAGTAGCAGAAAACATTTAGGATCAAAAATTTTCATAGGCTCGTGTTTTCGTAGGGCACATCCTACTTCCAACACGGTACGTACCAATGGAGAATGAAGAAAAGTTTAATTTTTAATAAAAAGTTACTTTGTTACTGTAATTCTGTCACGTTATATTGGCTTAGTAGTCAATTCACACTGTAACAAACCGATACGCGACGCAGCGTTGCATTTTTTAAGATAGCTATTTATAATTAAAATTTATTCAATACACAAGAATATTCTTATCTTAAAAATGCAGCGCCTCGTCGCATATCGAGTTTTTCTTGCAAGTTAGCATGCAGAAAAACAAACAATATTATAGTAATTTGCACATTTCATGGCATTCATGACATCCAAGCATATTCTTCAAGTCTTTCAATATCTTTATAATTTAATGGAAACGCACAAAGTAAAGGATAAACTTATATTAGCGGAACAAGTGGCTTAACACCAGGTGGATACAATGAAGACAATGGGGGCATTGAAAGGGGTTTCAGGCTCGCCACAATATTTGCCAACAATATATAAGGAACCATCGTTACGTCATGGCTCAAATCGTAAAGTAATATGAAATGTAGGATTAACAAATATTACATACCTACTACTTCCCACGGGAACACTGCACTTTTTCGGGATATTGAGTATCCTATGTTTCAATCCAGAGCTTAATACTACCATACCAAACATCAAAATCCGTTCAGTAGTTTTTGCGTGAAAGAGTAACAAACATCCATCCATCCTCAGAAACATTCACATTTAAAATAGTATAGTAGGATAATATTATAAAGAGGTAAGATTTGTTTGTTGATGATTTTTGGATTGAAGAGCTCCAAAACTACTGCACCGATTGTGATAAAATTTGACAACAATATAGAATACACTCCGGGAAAGGACCTAGGCAACCAGAAAGTTTCTGCAGGCTTCCTTTTGTGAGTACGAGGTCGCGGACCACCCGCTACATCTAGTAAAAACTATAAAAAAATAAAGGTAGAATCTATATTGTAGGTACTGATAGGGTATTTGAATGTATTTTTTATTACATAAATGAATAGTGCACTAAAAAGGAGAAAGTTTACAAAAGGAGTTAGTATTATCTAAATCATAATTTTTAAGCACTTTTGCGAATCTTGTAAAAACGAACCATACAAAAGTCTAATAATAAAATACTAGCATGTGTGATGTGACGTCACACGCTTGTATGTTGCATCGAAATGCATGGTCACATGCACAAAATCTGATATGTCCGAAGTGTGTTCATTCATGTTCATATATACCTTGTTACTATTTTGTCTTACTACCTTCTCATTCATAACTTTTTTAATTGTCGCAAAACAAACATAATTCTCGACGGGACAGCTGAAATCTGTACAGCTAACGAAGTAGTTCAATTAGCATATTACAATGTAATTTGTATGGGACGGAGAGTGCATTGCCCAATGTGAGCAAAATAACTTCCATATGATCCTCTGCTACATGCATCTGATTAGACTAGAATTCATCTTCTCTATAGGACAATTCATTTCAGGAGATCTTATAATGAATGGTCATTTGAAGTCTATAATAGAACGTTAAGTCAAAATCTAGCTTAGTTTCTAATGCCCTGTGCTTATTTGATTATCTTCATAAATATCATGTATAAAATTTGAGGACCTGTTTTACAACCTTCTTAGTTCTAATACAGGGTTTCCCAACCTTATTTCATGGCGCTGGGATTATTATATAATACTTTCGTATACGGCTCGTATCGTTTCGTTTCGGTGTGAAATGACCCTATCAGATTGTGAAACAGGCTTCAAAGATAATAAACATCTTCCTATAACGAACCGAGCAATACTAATCTTTACTATTGACATTTAGTACGAAAGCTATTTTACACATGAATCGTGCATACAGTAAAATCTTTTTGCAGCAATTATTAAAAAGAACAAAGACAGACTGACCGAGGTTTCCGCGCTGTACTCCAGATTTTATCTGACGTCATGACAAGCAGCCACCGTATATTAATGCACATATAAAATTAAACATAGTTTTCGTGGACGGAGCCAGCCAAAGAAGGGGAGAACGGGGATCCGAATTTTGGCTGCTTAAGACCATGAGTTGTTTTTTTTTAGTAAATAAAGATAAGTGACAAGTACCAAAATACTTCATAACATTATAAAATGTATTTAAATAGAAATTAAATTAACGAAATGTAAAAAATAAATAAAAAAGGTGTGATGTATTTAAAATTATTGGTTGATGTGATTTTTTATTTTTGTTTCATGTCTCATATAGTGTAAATAATAAAAAATATGATGTACCTAACTGTTATAGATTATTAAATGACTCATATAGTTGCGTGCTTGTAAAGCTCGTAAGCTCGCACGTCATATTTTTACTGTCCCAAAGCGTGTGTTTTCAGTGTGGACGTCCATAAAGAAATCATTACAATGGCGAGTTTTATAAGCATGGACCATTTGACCCCAGCACACCCTCACATTGTTCCGCGCTGGAGCAGAATATGAGAGGACAAGCGTTCACGCCGAGTGCCGTGCGATATGCTTATAGGGTTGCTAGTTGCCACTACTACAAAATATTTTATGCAAAATGTAAATTGTAGCAATTATTAAAAAGAACAAAGAGACATAAAAATTAAAATGGAGGAATTGGAATCAAGAGTTATGCTTAAAAACATTTAAAATATTGTTTAAATAATCCACTTGCAGCTTTCCCACAAACTCAAGTGCCGATACGAACATTAATCCTATTTGTATTGTGTTATAATAATTATCCCTTTTATATTATGCGACTGGTATCATCAAACCTTTTTTTAATGAAAAGAACACTTGCTAAGTTATTTGTAAATAATTAGCTGTTGCCCGCGGCTTCGTCCGCGTTAATACGCATCCCACGGGAAGACTGAACTTTTCCGGGATAAAAAGTCTCTGTACGGTCAGCAGTGTGTCGACTGTACCGTACATCACGTTTCGCACTGTAAGCGTTTACGTCACCAGGCGTTACAAATTGAATATTTTAACCAGTTCGCGTCAAGCCGCCAATCGGTTCGCGTGCACTCATAACTATTTCACCATTTTAAATATTTAACCGTTAACCATTTAGTATAAGTTAAGTGTTCAGTAAACCCATTGAGCTTAACTTGTCTTTTACTTCTGTACGGACACCAAACGATCGTGCAGTATCCTATGTTTTAATCCAAAGCTTAAACTACTACCATACCAAGTTTCATCAAAATCTGTTTACTTGTTTTTGCGTGGAACGTGAAAAAAAAAGAGTAACAAACATCTATCCATCCATACATTCATCCCCTCAAACTTAAACATTTATAATATTAGTAGGATAAGAATATAATTATCATGTTTTAGTTTCATGTTTTAATAATCTTATGAACTTGTTAATAAAGAGGAAGAAGAAGAGAGACTTTTCATATTGCAGATGAACAATGTATTTTCTTCGCATTTCACAACCCTAGCCGCCGTCCGCTACCCGTGTATGGCTTGTAGATGCAGTCGTTTTATTTTTCACGAATATAATATTTTTAAACCTCTTTTTCACATTCTTATCTGTTTGGGCCCCACTTATTAAATATTAAGTGATTTTTAACGTTATTTTTATAAGAGCAATATAAATGGAAAAAAAGTGCACTTTGTTGCACAATGGATCTCCGGTAAGATAACTTTAGGGTTGCCAACTGCTAAATCTCACTAAGGGTCATTTCACACCGCGACGTGACTCGGCGCGTATACCATTTTGGCGGCCGATTACTCGACCACCACCCCTAAACTCTAAAGTATATATTTTAAAACATTTTTTTGCTGCTGTAAATATACAATCTACAAGTGTTCTAAATTTCATCAATTATATTCATACTAACAGAAGTTAGCAGGGGCGGACAGACAGACGGACGGACGAACAGAGCGAAACTATAAAAGTTCCTTGCCTAGTACTACGGAACCCTAATAAAATAAAATCGTGATCACGTCTTAATGTAAGGGTTTAAGACAAGTTTACATACGATACATCCTCTTATCAACTGAATATATGTAGACTTTATATGTCTGAAACTTTTTTTTTCGGTGCACGCTTATAATGCATAATATTATTAGTACCTGGGTAACTACGCTTTGCTCGAAGTTCAGACAAATTAGAAAAAAGTAAAAAGAACCACAATAATATTTATCTGACCAGGATTCGAACCCACTACTTTCCGAATTTTCGAACAAAGCAAAATTTATACATACGCATATTAAACTGCCAATCGAACTGACATAATAGAGCCGAAATTATTGATTAATTGTTGCACGACGAAATAAAAAACAGAATATAATAAAATAGCAAAAAATATATAGGGAAAAGACATAGATCGATTTTTCTCCCCTAAAACTCCTTCATCCCTGCATACCAAATTTCATGGTAATAATTACAGCCGTTTCCGAGAAACATAAGTCATTTCAAGCTAAAATTTAAGGTAGCTATTATTTATTTAATCTCAGGGTAAATAATATTAATATTATAAGTTTTATAACTTTTCGAGGCATGTGTACCTTTCTATAGTGACGGAATTTAATTCATGAAGCTCTATTCAGTTCTAATTTCTTTTATTCTCACCGACGATTACTTAACACGTTGACACTGATATATTCGAGGTATTTAATTTAGCTGTGCGCAATGAAACTATAAAATAGACGCCATTGTGTCTTCAAAACCACGCGTTCTGTTTTCAAAAGTTGTTTTTTTTCTTCTTTCGATTCAATGGCGAACGAATCACTCTTTTCAAGTCCGATGTTTAAAGGAGTGAAGTGTGAGCTTTTATTTCCATTGTGCCGACACTTTATTTTTCTCGGCTCGGAATATTATTTAGTCGTCGTCCATGTATCCGCGGAACCCGTTTGCTGGGCCGTGACCTTTGAACTAGTGTTGTGCACGACCAACGATAAAATAAAAATATTATGCAAATATTTATGAGATTATGCAAATTAATATTATGTTATTAAAATTTTTTGGGAATAACATTATGAAGATGTTTAACAATGTGGTTATTAATTGCTCGTTTTATTTTAGAAGATTTTAAAGCTAGAATTTAATATGTAAACAAATAACGGGACCTGATTACTATCTTTCACACATTTTATAGGTATAATCGTAATTATTATAAAATACAAAATATAAGACACATGATTATAATATAAAGTAAAATATAAAAGTCTCAATAATTTGGAAGCAAAGGTTTAAGGTGAAACAATATAAGTAAACACTAGGTTAGATGGAGTTGACCAGTACCTAAGTATCTTAACATACCACAATTTCATTTCTCAACTATCGTCTATCGCTAATTATTATCAGCAGAGCTTATCAGTTTCAGCAGACTTTTGGTGATTTTTATGTTTATGATTATAACTTTACATAATGTTTACATAATATTATTTGATTCGGCAGTGGTTCAACACTAAAACACGCGTCACTTTCGTGTTTCATCTTTTACACCTTCCATGATGCACCTTTCTCGCGGGTATATCTGTCTCCCTCACTTCTTGCACTGTGACTCGATTGTGCCATAACAATGTGTGTGTGTGTGTGTGTGTGTATATGTGTGTCGCTCGGGGCAAGTTCAGATTCCTCCGTCGGGCCCGTATTAAGCAGTTTTAAGGCTGTCATAGCCTATTAGCTTAATAATATCGGAAAGAACATTCTCGTTACTGCGTATGAAAGTCAAATTAGGTGGTCCACCGAATTAAATTATTTGTTTTGCGACTGTTATTAATGGTTATCGCTTTGTATTTTGTAATTCGATAGTATTCTCCCAATCTCTCACGTACATAATTACGTATTCTGTTCGCCAAAGTATTGACCTATTAGTAAAATTTATTACTTTCTGAATAACTCTAGAATATAATGTAGAGTCTAGACGAATACGTTTTTACATAAGAGCTTAAGATATTATTGCTAAGGTCTTAACTTCTTATATATTGCGAATCCTTAATTGACTATAAAAATCCTGTAAATTAAGTAATGAACTAATTTAATAACTAAGATAAGTATAATACTTTAGATAAGAATTTTATTTCACCTTAAGTCTTTGATAGCTTAACATTTTAAGAAGAGCTAAAAAAAGAGGATTTTTTTTCTATAATAACTATTCGCGTAGGTAGATTGTCATAAAATAAACTGTAAAATGTTACCGAATTTCATACAAATTTAGAATTATATAACGAAAAATATAACGGCAATGTGTGCATTTTTAATTCATGAATTGCAATCTTATCCCTTAATTAAAATAATTGACCGCTAGGGAAAAACAAACGTAGAAACTCAAAAGGCTAATTATTTTGTTTGTTTTTTGATTTGTGTCTGCAGTTTTTTTTTTAATATATAGCGTCGGCTTATCTTAAAACCATTTGCCAGTGTCAAGTAAAAAAGGCGGGAAATAGAACTTTCGTTTCAATTTTTCAACACTGTATTCCTATATCATCAAGTCTAAAGTCTCGTCAAAGTCCAAATAAATAGTCAGTACAGTCTATGAGTCATGTCAGTCGATTCAGTAAAGTGGTACAAGCTTTACTGAAAGTTCCTAGGGAGTTTTGGCGGGAAACACAAAATAGCTCGTTTTTAGAAGTTGTACCACTTGCCCACACTTGTGCACGTTAACGAATATTTAATGGTTAATATTCTACCAATATTACACATTAAGAACCGAGATAACAAATTTATGAAACATTACAAATTCCACAACGTCACCCATTGTACTCCCCGGCAAAACTCCTTGTGTCTGCAGTTGTCGTGGTCCGTGGATTTGAATTTTTTTTTTTTTTTTTTATCTTCAAACATTTTAACAATGAAAGGCCTAATAGTTATAAGACATAGAGTTTTTCCACAATAAAAAACTTGCGATATTTAAAAATTGCTGAACGGTTAATGCCCCCAGGTGGTCCCTATGATATTTAAGTCCAAAACCAGTACTTTCTGGATAAGGTACAAACAGGCCCTGCGAGATGCGTGGTAATTATAAAATGGCTCGAACGCGGCCATTTTTATAGGCTTTTGTTAATAATTAGCATTCATACGTGGCCGTTAAATCCTAAAGAAGAAACTATAAAGCTGCAGGTAATAACGGTTCGAATTTTTCGGAATGCGCAAGTCCGTTTTGCATAAAACTTTTTTCGAGTAAAAAATGTAGGTACGAGTATACGGGAAAAATGTTCACTATTTCTGTTGTTGTTATCTTAGGTTTTTAAGTGTATCTAAAAACTCGTAAACAATAAATAACATTAATAAATAAAGGAATGTACCTCCCGATATATAAAGTTGAAAAAACATTTCTCCATAACAACACAGAACACAGCATACAAGGTTTTTAGAACCACCATACTAACGTTGCAATTTTATGTGCAGATAAGTACTACTTTTACAAATGTGAAAGGTTATGAGGATGGAAGGTTTGATGTATGTATGGATGTTTGTTACTCTTTCACGCATAAACTACTGAACAAATTTTGATAAAATTTGGTATGGTAGTAGTTTAAGCTCTGGATTAACACATAGGCTAATTTTTATTCCGAAAAAGTACAGCGTTCCCGTAGGATACTGTATTTACGCGGGCGGCGCCGCGGGCAAAAGCTAGTTATTTATAATCTAGGCATCCCAAAAAATTTTTTTCCAAAACTGAGCTAAGTTTGGGGAAGGAAATGAAGTTTTTGCGAAAACACAAGATTGAACGCCACAGAACGCCAAAAGCTTAATAATATTTTGTATCTTAGGTGGCTTAGGGGGTCCATGACCACCTGGCAGCCCACAATATTATTGCGGATAATTTTTATTAATATCCCTGGAGTGTCATCGCCGATCGCATAATATATGTAAGGTCATATTTTCCAGCCACATCGGCTTAACTTAATTTATTGCTAAGCGAATCGGGTTTGCATTTTTTATCGCACGATCGTATTGCCGTTTGGGATAAGTGAAGAGATGCGACAGTCTTCCTCCAAACATGTTCTTACACTAAACAACTAAATATAATTACGATTTAGGAAATTAAACGTGTATCTTCATGTGTACTGAATAAAGTTAAATTTTTAATAGCTATCTTAAAAATGCAGCGCCGAGTCGCGTCACGTCTCGTCACTATGTGACCCTCATACTTTCATAGCAGCAGTTTTTCATCGCAAATATCTTAAAATGAACAACTATAACTGTGAAACAAAGTTAAATCTACTCTAATGTTATCTGATTAGTTTTTAAGCCTCTGTATAACGCCAGTGACCTTGAGCGTCAAGTCCCATACTGATTTTGTAAGCGACAAGGGCGTATCGCGCCGACGAGAGAGTATTCAAATCGGATAAAAAATCGCTTTAAATATGTGAGACCAAATTTCCAAAAACTAAAACGGCCTTCCCCTGACTCTTGTCTTACTTAAAATACTGAAATAATTTTCTCACTCGTGTGACTTATAGAATAAGAGAAAAAAGGTTTTAACTTAAATGAAAGAGTGGACTTAGCATATTTTAAATGAATATTTAAATAAAATTTCAATTTATAAAAAGACAGACCTCGGCTAAATATAACGCAGATTAACATTATTATTATTTTTTGGGATTTTTCAATACGACCATGCAGTGGCGTAGCGTGGGTGTCTGCCACCCGGGGCGGATGAAATTTTTGCCTCTCCCTTATTTAGATTTTTCAATTTAATGTATACAACATTACCTACTTTACATTAATTCTAGAGAAATTTTCGGCAAGATCAGTCATCGTTATTTTGCATTTTACAGGTTAGAATTTAAATATAAAAGTTGATCTAAGCACTTAAATCACAGTTTCAGAGCGTAAAATAAATTACGATACGGGACAATCTGAAATGGACAATATCTGACGATCCATAAAATATATAACTTTCCTTCTTACCTTTGTAAGAATCACGTGCTTCCTTAAAGACGCAATTTCATAAAAAATACGGGAAATTTCCAAAATTCTGATATTCGCTACTCGCTACCAAATATCGTCACAGAATGAAGAAGTGATGAAAAATTCCGTTTTCTTTTCAATCGGTCCGGATTCGTAGAATTGTCAGTAACGATACATACCTAATTACTTGCCGTAATTTTATCGGCTTTTATGTATTACATATTTTAATAAATATTATAATATTAATTTTTAATTTAAGTAGGTAATAAAATACAGTAGGTACTAAAACAGAACTATCAATAATTTGCACCCAAATTACGCCAACAAAACAATTCCGTCTGACGCACAAGACGTAACTAGTAGTCAATAATTAAAATGTCACATCTTCTATGTTTTTGCCAGCGGCTTGTATGGATAAAAATGAACCTTATTTAGTTGAAGAACAAATGAAAAACTCATATAAGTATTGATTTTTCATTATTTCATGGAAGATAAAGTTTATATTTGCGCAAAATTACACCCGCCGCCCGTGTCGACTCGAGCGCTACGATGTGCACGCGCGGTGGAGTAGGCGAACTAAAACGTTCTACCCCCAATATATGGCACGTAGCGCGAAAAATACAAACTAGCGTTGATTTGTATTATAATAGATATTATGTATATTATTATTAGCTAACGCAGGTTTAGGGTACCGCAAAACTCAAGCATCACCACTGGTATATATGAAAGAGTGAGATTTTGCAACCCCATAAAAAGTGCCGCCCGGGGCGGGTCGCCGCCTCCCCGCACCCACTACGCTATGCCACTGCGACCATGATTGAGAAAAAAAGGTTTCAAAGAACTCCAATTTTCAGTTCTGTCGAGCGCACTTAAATTGAATTTACTAACTTTTCTAAACAATCAACATTGAACATTATTTTCTTCGTTCTATTCTTCTTCTGACTATTTTACTTAATTATTCTAACTCCCTTTTTATTATTATTTTTAATTAAGTCAGACAGTTAGACGCTTAAATCTCAATGCTTTGCAAGAAAGCTCTATGAAGGGAATCATGAATTATGATCAAGCTTCAGAGCTGTTCTTATAGTAGATTCACGAAGGAAATACGTTGATGGGCCATTTATTACGTTTTAGTTCACTTTAATTCTCAAAAAAAAAAGAAATAGATCGCCTGCTTTGTTTCAAGGTATGTGTTATAATAATTATAATATTTTATGTTTCTAAAATCCGAAATCATCTGAAGTTTTAGAAAATAGTTATTTAGATCCGCTATCGCCTGTACATTATACCTCAGAAAACTCATACGTTCTTGTTTTAAAAGATATTTCATGTAGAAACTTATTAGCGTGGCAACATTTAGCATGCGTATAACACATGAGACGGGGGGCCTATAGCTCATGCGAACATATTGGGGAAGGTGGGGTAAGACGGGTTGTCGGATAGACGCGGTATTAGGCTTTTCACAATATGTTTCTAACATACCGAGCACGTCCGTTCTTGCACCTACCCATCGACAATCGTGATACTAGTTATACCTACGATATACATGTTTAATAAATCAGTCATTCTTTAGATGTGTTTTAGTTGCGTCTCTTAAAATTTTATGAATGTATGTGACGTGATCAGTCTATTAAAAATCATGTGTATTGATAGACTGATGCCCGGCTTCTGAAGATTTTACATAAAATCTAGATAATCTATGTTTAACTGGTGGCGAGTTTTCGAATCCCAAAACATCCATCTAGTGGTCACTAGATCAATCTTCTACAAATTTTGAGGATGTTTCTTTGGGAGTAAAATGGTACTTTAAACTATTTTAACTTTAAAAAAAATTGTTTCCTGTGTCAGTGTCATATAACAGCAGCAATGTGAATTAGGAGATATGAAATCGATAAACGGACCTCATTTGTCAGTTAAAGTTAAAATTAGTTTATATTGTCCCTTTTTAATTCAGATACCCAATTCAAACAAGTTAATGAATAAAAAGCGCTAATGAATAGATAAACTACCGAAATAATCATTTCAAAAACCTGACGTAATAGTGTAACTAAGGATTATTTAAATGCTAAATATAACATTTATGAAACTATAGCTTACGTCTTTGAGATATTTAGCTTTAAAAATCTATACCTTAAGTACTCTGTCTTGCCCCATCCTACCGCAGCAGAGTATTGTGATATGACCCTATCGAATGTAATTATTATTAATGTAAGGTCAATCGGCTTACTCGAAGACGTTTTGACTGTTATTACGACAAATTAAATTCATTTCCTCAAAGCGGGAGAAAAAGAATTGTTTTCGAATGTTTCATGTTTGATGATGATTTTGGTTTTTATGAGGTTCGTTTAAAATTGGCTTAAATTAAGCTGGCACCGAATTGATTAATTGCTTTTGAAGGCTTTTAAATGCTGTGTGTGGACTTATGGATTATTTGAATGTAGGTAGATGTATTATCAGAAATCAATGGATCTCGCTCAATAAAGCATTCTGCTTTTTTAGACAAAATATGTATGTAATTCTGAATCTGAATTACATACATATTTTGTCTAAACGTTGTAGGCATCATGTAGGGACTATTCTCGGAGTGTCATTTATTAACCTATATGTGAATAAAACTATTTGATTTGATCATTTGATCTAATTTCTCAACTCTAAAGAAAAGATCTTCTTTTTATTTTAAAACACTATCCAAGTATACAAGTCAAGTAGTAGTTAAGTATGCAAGTATCCAAAAAAGAATACTTACAAAAAAAGATTAAATCTTTTAAGTTTTATCTTCAAACAGGTGTGTGACTTTAATCAAATCGCGAGTCATTCGCCAGATATTTAAATTCGATTAGAGCAATTATCAAGTTGAAGTCACGGTGGATTTGGTTAATGTTTCAATACTACTGATATGGAGACTGCGGAGTTTGGAGAGTCCAATTCTGCGGATTTAAGAATACAGTATATCTGCTACATATAATAATATTGTACCATGACATACCTAAAATTACATCGCAGCACTAGCGTTAACCGGTTAGTAAATCGAAATGATGTCGTAATAAAAAGTTTTTACTTATTTATTTAAAACTTATTTTTGTTACAATACTATCTTAAAGCGAGCGAAATTAATACAATCTTAAGAGCCCTATGATATAGCCCTATAGAGCCCAAATCTGCACGCTGCGAGATTAGGTATTTGAAGCGTTCCCGACAATTCGCATTTTGTAGTAATTTTGCAGTTGTATTTATCGTTTTTATTCAAATAGGTCAATAAATTCATGCTTTAAAGTTATAAAATCTTTATTCCTCATGAAGTAACAATTGTTCTGGTATAAATTTTGCTTAGTAATATTATCGTAGATAGGAGAAATTCACAGATAACTTAAAGCTATTATCGAATTTTTTTTGGCTTAGAATAAGATTTTTTTCTATCTTAAATCAAAAATATTTTAAAATTCTAAGGCCGCTACGAACTATAGGACTATATAGGAGATAACATTATCATTTTATTATATCATTTGCTTAGAACAGTAGTTCAATCCAGGACCTCATAAAAGTGCCTTCGCGCATTTTATGATAGTCTTTCTCTGCAATTCTGGGTTTAATTAAAAAGGTGAGCAAAATTTACAAAAAGCGAGGCCGCTATGAACTAGGCCAATAGCTATTCTGCACTATTTCATATGTTAAAATTGTTAGTGTATCTTTGTTTCTGAGATCAAGAACGCCATAATCAATAATGCCATATTACCTTTTTCGCAAAAATCACAGTCGAGATGTATATGCCTCTTAATCGAGCGCGACTGCGTAATCTACAAGATGACAAACTTTTATCGCAGCAGATGAAAATTTGGCGGCTTAATGCCTAAATATCATCGAAATATTATTTAATCTTCATTAATTATATTTACTTTGTGTTACCTGGGTTTCATTAACTACTCGTATGTTATCAATTATGTTCCTTTTATATAAAAATATCTCTTTAAATCACCCATTGAGACATGTGTTCATCATGATGACAGGTATCATTTATACCTACCACCTATAATTTTTAACTTAAACTTAATATTACTCACAGTATATTCTTCAAACTGTCTAATATTTTGTAATTCGACAAATTGGTTTTTAACTAATGTTTTCGATTGAAACTGCCAAAAATTAACCTAATGAAACATATCTTATTAACTGTCCAACAAGTTTTAAATTAGTTTAATAAATCATAAGAACATTCCATCAACTATTGACTAAGGTATATATTTCTATGGTAAGGACAGGCCTGTCTAAGCCTTAAAATGTCTCTAAATAAAGTGCTGTATGCCAACATGACTTGTCGTCTAAGATCCGTCGGGCTCGAGAACATGACAAGAAAATGTTCTAGTGGCTCATCTTTTCTTTCGAAACCATTGCGGTCACAACAGAGTTTTGTCTTATTCGCGAGTTTCCAAAATGATAATAAGTAAAATAGAATAATGTAGCCCTTGAAAGTTCTGGTAATAACTTTTGACGTGATAACGTCTTATAAATCGATGGAGCCGGCTGCACGCACGAAAAAACATGACTCATGCGTTACCTGTTACCCGTTATCGTTACCAAGTACCGTTACCAAGTACCAGCGTTAGCTCGCATTGCCTTTACCTCATTATTATTATTATTGTTGTTGTTGTTGTTGACGTCGTTGACGTTGTCACGTTCAACTATCGTCAGTAAACCGACTTTACAGACAACCGGTATTTGTTGAGTCTGAAGGCGCCTAACTAGCGACATGACAAAGTGCAAGTACTTGTATGAAGAAGGTTTAAAATGTAAAATGTTCCGAGATCCTCATCCTAAGTCCAACTTTCGAAATCATTGCCGCCAATGTAAAGTTTTGTTTTATTCGCGAGTTTTTAGAATGACCCTAAGGTTACAGAATGACGTAGGCCTTGAATATGCTAATAAGTTTTTTGTCGACTCTATGAGGCGCCTAACTATGTAGTTATTGAACTAACGAATTTGTAGAATTTTCATAGTTTGGTAATAAAGTTTTGATAGCCATCTTAATTTATGTCAATTAATTCACGATGACTATCCATCCGGCATAAAACATTTGTTTCTTTTATTAATTTCTACATGCGATAAATAAAATTGTGCTTATCATCAACATACATGACTGTTTTGTTTTGGAATGTTTTAAATATTCATTATAGTTCACCGTTACAATAGTTTTGTCTCGCTTGATGCCTTGACTGTTGAATCAACTTTGCAATATATTTCTTTGATAATCAATAATGTATGCAATAGTTTTAAATAATTTTACTATTACTATTTCTGTAACTTACTATATTATGTCTTACGTATAACTAGAAATTTAGAACTTAGACTACAAAGTCCTAAATTGAAGACATAAAACATCTGTCATAAAATAGAATGTCCAGCACACTTAGCATAAACTAGAAGAAATAGACAAAATTACATATTGACAAAGGAAAGATGTCATTTTGTCCATATTATCTGTCAGTATGTCTATTCTTGTGTAGACAAAACGCATTTCTATAGCCATGCAGAAAGACGAAATGTTATCTACCAATTACAAATAAAATCTGGAACTAATAGTCTTAAAGTGCGAGAAAATTAGGTTACATTAAAAAGTTTCGAAAAATCCAATTGTGCACATCTCACAGGCTTGTTAGAATAATCTCAAGTACTAATCTTTACTAATCTTAATAAAACTAATAAACAAATTGTGTGTTTTTTTTTTAATATAAATCAATAAATTTACCTTACACAATATGAAATTTTTGAACAAAATTCATGTGAGCTTAGGGAGAGGGGGATCGAGGTGAATCCCATGATAACTCACCAAGGGGGAGGGGGCAAAAAATCCTCAAAAACTACTCACGCAATTTACCTTAGGAACATTTTATATTTGACAATCATTACCAAATATGAAGCAGCAGTAAATTCAACAGATTAAGCGTGTGGAAGGCGTGTAAACGCCTAATAGTATTGTTAAAATATTTAAATGAGTTTTTTGTATGGCGACGACGGGCGCCACTCACCGTTCCATGCTAAAAATAACACGTCTACATTTGTACGGGATTACAAACATGTTTATTGAAAAACATCAAAATGAACAGAATGTCCCTATTTTCTGTTGACATTTTATAGGGGCATAATATTTACAATGTATGTGAAACTATTGAAAAAACGTGAAAAAAAAAATACTAAAAACATTATTATTGATGCAACAGATTATTTGAGCTGGAATTTAGAAAATTTGAAAGACACGAAATAAATACATTTAAATGACTTTTTATTAATATTCGTGAATAGGTTTTTAAATATATATTTTAAGTAATACAAGTTGTAACAAATATTTCAATAGTTAACAATACGATAATCGTCTGATCAGTCACGGATGTGAGCATAAAATCAGATTAAACTATTGACGATACCATAGAATAGTTGATGAGTTCCGAACCAAGGTTCCGAAAGTTCTCGATTTATGAGTGTGATTCGATTTCCGACGGACACCCAAGTCGTACAATCGAATTATGTCAAGTATTTATTCTATCAGGCATAACATACTAAATTGTGTGGTCGATTGGGATTTGAATGATATCGGATTGATATACTGGGTGAATTTTTATCCCGTTCCGAGAGAAACCGGGTAGGTACATAAAATCGAGCACTATCGACTTATTATTACCTTTTTTTTCTATCTTGGTGGTTTGGTTAAAAACAAAAGTTTGTGCCAAAAGTGCATATTAGCACATAAATAATTCCAAATGTTATATACAATTAAAGAGGTCAAAAAGAGTGTTTATGGTTTTTTATTAATAGTTTATAAGCTATTCATATTTAAGAAATTTGAAAAATATACTGAATAAGAGAAGGATATTTCCAGTATCTCAATTTGACACGAAAATCAGTTTCTACACAATATACTATGTATTTCAGAAAAAATAATACATATATTGAAATTACATAGTCACTGTATTGACCCCTATGACGCTATATACGCGTGATTGGATCGTACAAACGGCGCGCGGCGCGAGAGGTGGCGCCCCGTCCGCCGCACAGTAGGCCTAAATTCACACAAATGATTTTGTGTATATATTCTATTTTTGATACAAAACATGCTATGTTTTTTTCGAAACGGAATAAAAATCACCCAATTTGTTAATTAAAAATTTTAAGTGACCTCCGTCATTGTTAAGCAATGAGAGAGCTGATGATGATGAATTATAGCTAAAAACCTTCCAGATCACGTCAGCTTTAAACACAAAAACTTACAGCTTTATAACAACCCTTCTGTTTTCTTCAGGGGCTTAAAATGAAACTGTTTGATCTGTACGTAAAATTAAACATCGATAACCTTGAGTATTTTGTTTTCTTTGGAATAGCTATATAATTTTGATAAATTGAAAACAAAAAAGTCAAATGCAAAATTATAAATATACAGTGTTTTTTAGCAGTGATGGTAACATGAGAGCGCCATGATAAGTAACTGCTAACTACCTACGACATAACTTACTACGATATAGCTCTAATGTCAAGACGTTAAGGTGGGTCTGAAGTAAATATGACACTGATTAGTTATCCTTTTGAAAATGCAACTATTTACACACTAGCCGTGCCCACTTTGTGCCCACTTCGATGAGCGTAAAACATTTTTAATTTGTAAATTTTTGCTTACATAAAAAAATATTAATAAAACATCATTCAGTGGAGCATATTGTAAATCTAAGTCATTCTCGAATCAACTTGAACTCACACATTTTTTTTTAATTGGTCCAGCGGCCAGCCGTTTAGAAGGAGTTTCAATTACAATCACACGCACAGAAGATTTATAAAATATATAATTATATTATGAATTAAAACTACTTCCTTGTATCTAAGACTCATTTCCCGTCTGAGCATAGGCTTTGTGGGCGTAGATCCTTAGAGGATCTATTGACCAAAGATAATACCTTTGTTACTCAAGAAATTCCCAGAAATAGATTCCCAGGAAATACAATAGCAACTGAATCTTGGGGCTCGTATTGCGAATGTCTAGTGTCTACCGGTAGCCATTGTGGTATGGATTACAAATACTTCAAACTTGGACTAAAGGACTAGACATAATAATTTTAATGGTATGGCTATGGTATATAACAATTACGAGTAATATGTGAAGCGAAAATTTATGGACGTTATTTTTTTTCAAATGTTTTTTTGTGGATGACTAATTTGTTCAATATATAAAAATATAAAGTAATAACATTCACGCTTACGAAGGTTCGTAGGGACAGATACTACGAATTTAGACAAACGGAGCCAGTCGCCTAGAAATAGACAAGTCTATCCCACGTCTAATGAAGCGTCTAGTGTCAGCTGTTCAAAAGGTCCTTGGCTACCTTGGAAATTGTCATTGCCGCATAGTTTTTTGATGCACGATGTTTCAATGAGAAAACTTAGGCCTTTTCATCCGTGATTAGATGGAATTTTATTACAGTACTATGCGACATAATTACCCACTCTTTAAACGGTATTATAGTGCATGGGATAGGCGGTTTTATATCGTATGCTTGCCTTCTTCTTATTAAGAAATTGTGTCGTAACAATGTGATAAAACTCAGCTAGCCATATAATATTATGGACATAGATTACTAACTATATGAATACCATACGATGGCATTCAAAATTCAATAAATAATAGGTTTTGAAAAGACTTACTAGCTTCTTTGGTTCCAATCCTCAAACGTTTAAATATACTAGCTTTTGCCCGCGGCTCCGCTCGCGTAAATACATATCTCACTATACTTCTAACACTAATACTATACTTCTTCGGGATAAAAAGAAGCCTATGTGTTATTCGAGAGCATAAACTACTACCATATCTATCAAAATTTCATCACATACCGTTCAGTAGTTTTTGCGTGAAAGAGTAACTAACATCAGTCCATCCATCTCCACAAACTTTCACTTTCATAATATTATGTAAGTAGGATTTTCATTAAAACTAACCTGATTCTACGATTGTAGAGCTAGTTTTGAATGAAAATACGTTGTTGTGTTGAACTGTAATTAATTAATTAGTCCAAGATAAAATAATTGACATTATGAGACAATTTTAACCGCACACATTTCGCGGTCGCTGTGCACTGTCTGCGGTTAGCGAACTGCCACTTAATAGTCGCCAGATAATTTATACCTTATGACCTGTTACATAGAAACTATAATCGCCTCAATACTGAAATGTCTCTGATTAAGTTGTATAATAACCCAACTCTATATAATTTTCAATATAATGCAAAGATTGGTGATTTTCAGAAAATGTCTGTGTAGGATTCTAATATTCAAGAAGCTTTATGTTGCATATTTAATTTGTAATTCATAATTAAAACTACATAGTTAGTGGATGACTATTTGGAATGGAGAATGCATGGGGTTCATTTCGACTACATTATTGTAAACTACGTAAATTAAATTCAGAACGTAAATTGTAGAGCCTAAGAAGCCGCCAATCAAGAGTTCGAATTCCGAATCGAAATAAAATCCTCACATATGGCGCTCGTTTTTTTTTTTAATTAAAAAATCAGGAGACCAAAATCAATTTCAGTTCAGCGCTCATGTACCATTGCTTTTTCATTTGTTTTCCGTGTTTACAGTGACAACAGGGGTGATTGCCATGTTACAGCTGCGCAAACGGACAACATTATACATAGGACATTGGCCAGGACGAATTTTTATTTCCTGATGTATATTAATTTTGAACGATATTTTTTATGTGAAATTTTAATTTTGTAGTGAAACTGCTTTATGAAAGACATTATATAGAAAAATCATCACGATTTTGGGTTACGCGCCATGTTGTTTTCTTTCGTCGTGTAATACAAATAAGATATGAGTAACTTCGAATTCTAATGTCAGATACGCGTAGCGCAGTTACGTAGGTAGGTCTCGGGTTCGAATCTTGGTCAGACGAAATATTTTTATTATTTTTCTCTTATAATTTTTACTTTTTTCTCGCACTACTAAAACTCCGAGCAATACTAGGTCTCCCAGGTACCTAGTATAAAATAATATTGTTGAAAGCGGTATACCTAAATACTGTTTCACTTCTATCGGCAGCCCATATAACTGCCAATTTCTTATTTTTTTAAAAACCTTACTCTACCATTTTTATAGTTATATTTAATGCACCTAGGTGCTTGAAAAAATAAAGCTCAATCTTTATGCTACTTACTGACACAACTTTTTTACCACTCGGACTGAACACAAAGAATACATACCAAAGACATACCCATTATAATGATGGTATAACTTTTTTAATCTATTTAATTTTATTTAACTTTAAGATAAGATGTGTTAATTATTTTTAACATAACACTTAATTTTATTCATTAACCGTTCTTTATCGGTTCTTTTCGCGCCTTAAGCTCGGTTGATAACATATTTTAAGTGCTTTTATCGCGTTGAATTATTTCGGAACTGGTTTGCCTTTTGGCTTTGTATTTGCTTATCATTTACGCAAAATAGTCATGAGTAATTGTGAAATTCTATTTCGTAATTCCAATTATACTTAAGTAACTCTGGTCAATGTCCTGCATCAGTTATATACATGCCTTTTTACCCGACTGCTGCGAAGCAAAAAGGAATGGTAATGATTTTGGCAGTCTATGTATGTTTGTTTGTTTGTATCGTATCGCCTAAACTACTGATCCGATTTTAATGACTGAGGTGTCAATATATTCATACACATGGCCCGGGTAACATGGGCTATATATTTGCGTATACGGGTTACAGTATTAAACTTTTGATCATTAACGTGTTAAGAGTGTTACTTAGAATGTGAAGGTGAAAAATCTTTATGATATTGTCCCTGATAATCATGGCTATGCCAACATGTGAGGCCTAACATCGCGAATATCAACGCCATTGCCTGTGTAACGCCCGAATACTGAAACGCTAATCAAAATTAGGAGCCCTCCTCACAGGCCGTCGCTGTCCCTGCTAGCCGGAACGACAAGGACAGCATGTGACTTGAGCGTCAATTTATTTAACTATTGTTTGAGTATTCGGCCAAAAGTATGGTTCATTATCAAACAAATAGCAGGATAAGTTGTTTTGATCATAATTCATAACAAATTAAAAATGGCGCAGTCGGTAGGAATTAAAATTTAACTATGCTGACAGTTAAGAATAGTTTCGGGGTATAGTTGAAACGAATATTATATATAATAAAGTTAATAATAATAATAATAAAGCTATATATTATATTGCCTAATAACATCCTACTAATATTATAAATCTGAAAGTTTGTGAGGATGGATGGATGGATGGATGTTTGTTACTCTTTCACGCAAAAGCTACAGCACGGATTTTGATGAAATTTGGTATGGCAGTAGCTTGAGCTCTGGATTAAAACATAGGCTAGTTTTTATCCCGAAAAAGTACGGTGTTCCCGTGGGATAGTGTAGTGTACTTGTAGTAGGGAGCCGCGGGCAACAGCCAATTAATTATACAAAGTTTATAAACACTTTTTCCCCACAAATCAAACTACACCTTTTTTGACGCACATTAAAGTTCCAATCAACAAATTAATGTACATGTCTCTTTTTGCATTTATATTCGTTTTATGTTGCAACGAATTTCTCACTTCAATTTGGCCGTCGGGTTCGCTGTAGGCTGAAATACGACCAAATCCTTCCTTCGAAGTATAAAAAGCAACTTGAAGTCGATACTCTCCCAGTAAATCTTTTTTAACAATATTTACTAATTTAAGATTTAAGACTTACACTTTAAAATATCGCTAACGGCACTCGACGTTGTCTCTTTCTCGCGCATAGAAGACGAGAGGGAGGGCAAGATTTTTGTAATACCAGCTTAATTCATTTGGACGGGAGCGATAAGGGTGAAGCATATCTCGGGATTTTAGTTTGTTTAATTTTGCCTGGTAATCAAAACGGACTTTTGCGTTTGGCACGCTAAAATGGACTCTATGCAATAGGGCTAAGGTCGCAATATTCCTGGGTATAATTGACTGATGTATCCAATCTAAATTTTGGGCGGATCCACCACTTTGAAATATAAGCGAGGAACACGAATATAGACCAGGAGCCAGTCAGGAAAATAAGTCAAAATGTCCATTGAAAAATTAATTCTGTTTCAAAATAAATCTTAACATGTCCAAATAAGTAGGTTCTACAGTTTTGAATTACAAATTAATCATAATATAAATATTTATTTTTATCTTTTGTGATCCATTAATATAAATAATGTACCAGGTACCTACTTACGCTGTCTAATTTAATAGATAATATTATTTGCAATAAATCATCTTTCAATAATTACTAAGTGATAAGTATGTATGACGTTAATGACGGTAATGACGCAATTTACGAAGCATCTAGTAATCCATAACCCAACATCGTAAATTATAAAACAATATATATTTTACAATTTTGTCATATATTTTACCCAATCAAATAAATAAATAGTGAGAAGACATAAATAAATATTATACAGTACCTATATAAGTAATTAGCTGATCCCGACAGACGTTGTTCTGTCTAAATGAATATTTGAGGCTATATACATTTTTTGATGCTACAACATAAATTAATAAAAACAAATATTAAGGGGTGGGGTCACCTTTATCATTTAGATGTTGAAAAAATAGATAATGAGTTACGACCGATTCTCAGACCTACCGGATATGTAAAAAAAAAAAAAACATAAGAATCGGTCCAACCGTTTCGGACGAGTGTGTCCACGAACACTATGACACGAGAATTTTATATATTAGATATAATGAATATTTGTTGTGACGAATACAGGGGTATATTACTATCTACTATTAAGCTACTACCACGGCTTTATCTACTATTAAGTCATCTCACATTCTTCAATTTACGATTCTGATTAATGTTGCCATAACATACATTGTTATCAAGTCTAAAATGAAAACCCAAAATCGTCACTCGTCTCCTGCACTACACATCGTTTGCAAAGGTAAGTTGGTTCCGATTGACGCTACAGTGGCGACTGACACTTAATTACATTTGTGGGATATTTGCGAATATTTCCGCAATATCTCAACTTGACAGCCGGGGATTAAACGGTTATCAAATCAGCGCATTATATCATAAGATCTTGAGCCGAAATTACAAAAAAAAACGTAAAGGTGGATAAGGCAGCTGAAAATGGGATTTTTGTGCCAACTAATTATAATATAGACATAAGTGTGTAAAGTTAAACACTTTGCTTTGTGAATGGAAACTGAGCTATTTGTGGTTAATTTAAAGAGTCTGTAAATATCCAGTTGAGGTATTATATTATTATTATGTATACTTCATTTGTTTCCAAACAATTCTTTAAGTAAACGAGTAACGAGTTATATTATTAAGATGTTAAGCAAAAACTTCGTAGTCTTTTTAACGAAAATTATGCGAACGGAGGAGTATGAAATTTGGCACAGAGATGTTTGATGAATTGAGATGTTTAAAATACTTGAAAAGAATAAAAATAACACTACACACACTACTTCATATTAATAATTCAAACAACTATGCGTTTGATACAATTTTGTCAACCCTAATAAAGTTCAAACTTAAAGATTAAATGAATTGAATTTCGACCACTAGACGACCACCAGTATCAATTAATATTAAAATTCTTATTGCTCAAAGACTCTAAATAAATAATTATATACAAAAGAAAGTCTTATTGTAACTCCGAATACTTTTCACAACTTCAACATTCCTCTCATTGTTCGTCAGACTTGCTCATAAGTCATAACCAAAGCTAACACCTTAATAAAACGCAGTGGTGACCGGACCGTTTGATACAGAAAATCATTTAGTAAATGGTCGATATATGGCCGTTTTATGAACTTAAAACCTGGTAATTTACTGTTATGTGTTATTCGGTGTGGTCTTAATGAGAAACGAGAGAGATAAGCGTTTAAAAACGCTTTTCCGATGCGTAGCGGTGTAGCGACGCTTAGCGTAGTAATACGTGTATACGAATTCAAGTGATATGTAACTTTCTTTTTTATTTATCTGACAAAATAAAGACACATAATACAACGTATTAGTTAAATATGTGTTGCGTCGTTATGGTGTGGTGATTTGATTCTGTTTTTCAATTTGTTTATTTCGTTCGTTTATTTGTTTATTCGTTTATTGGAACGAAGTTCCTTATGGCGCGTTGCGAATTGTATTGAGGCTAGGCGGATTGAATTGGCACGACACTTTTTGCCACTCGAAATCACAATGTAATAACAACTATTAATGATACAAAAAACGACCTTATCACCTTAACAATAATGTAGAATTTTGCAATTACACATTGTGACTGTTATGACTGTTACATATTGTGACTAGCTAGCCGGGCCTTAGTGGGACGGAAGAGCGCTTGATGTTATTACTCAGTACGGAGCCGGACTTCGCGGCGGCAACACTGCGAGCAGCAATTATTTTTTTTGTGTAATATAATATATTATATCTTTACAGATAAACAAAATTGAATTGTCTGTTTGAAATTTCAAATTAACAGCTTTTATTTTCACTTAATGCATTTAAAAGTATGATCGGTACTTACAATTAAATATAAATTGTTAACATTTTTCTGTCCGTCTGTCAGTCTGTGTGTTTGCTCCGGCTAATCTCTGTATATATATATATATATATATATATATATATATATATATATATATATATATATATATATATATATATATATATATATATATATATATATATATATATATATATATATATATATATATATATATATATATATATATATAAGCTGTTAATTTGAAATTACAAACAGACACTTCAACTACAGATAAACAAAATTCAATTCTTCATTATCAACTATATATTTATATTATTATATAATATAAATATATAGTTGATTATATATTTATTATACTATTTTTTTTAGCTGCGTTTTTGCTCCTTGTGTGTTCATTATATAGATATTGTTATTTTATTGATTTAGTTTTCTGTTTCTCACTGCCCACTGCACTTTTTATTCATACTGACTTTTTTATTATTCAATAGTAACGCATACCTTTGCATACCTACTTTTATTGAGTACCAACTCAGTGTAACAAACAAAATATTCTTCTGTTATGTGCGTGAATTCTTCATTATTTTAAAATTTAAATATTATCATTCTTTTTGTTTTCTACGCTAATATTATATATAGAAACTACTGGATCGACTTTTTTATGAAATTTGGTACATATATAGAGTAGACAACAGGGACGGACATGACTATATTTTTAGCGCGAAAAAAAAAATACGGTTTCCGCGCGATTTTCTTCATCTAGTTGATTCTAAAGAAGATATGAATCGCTCTCGCCTCTACCTTATCCCACTTAGTCGGTACAACGGAACGGTGCGTGGGCGCAGCTCATTACAATACGGATCTATTGTGCGGTTTACGATATGTAAACACTGCTGTGGATGGGACTGATCGACTTACTGTAAATTACTGTAACTTACAGTAAGTTGCTTATTACCTTACGTGACAACTAAGGTTAAAGAGACATGCTATGTCTCGTATTGTTGTAGAACATCACTAAAATGAGGTTTATGAAAAGAATCAAGTCCAAAGTTATTATCGCATGCGAAAATTTTATCCTAAGAATTGTCTCTCGGACATTTCAGACAGGTAATAGGAATCAACGATGAAGTAGAGTTTGGTGAAGTACTTTTTTTACATTTTATATTTATTTTGTGCGGTGTCTTAGCCACTAAACGGATAAATAAAAATTT
The DNA here is from genome assembly GCA_963565745.1 of Phengaris arion. Taxonomy (NCBI): domain Eukaryota; kingdom Metazoa; phylum Arthropoda; class Insecta; order Lepidoptera; family Lycaenidae; genus Phengaris; species Phengaris arion. Next base: position 42,733,040 of record OY751431.1, read on the forward strand.
GCATCTAAAATGTAATTTTACACCAGCAATACCTACAGTTCCTGTGGGCAGCTAGGGCAATTTCTATTTATTATTTATTTATAATATTTGTCCGCAGGTCCACTCTAAGCTCTCTTCGTTTGAATGACTGGTGACACTGGCTCCCGACCCGACCTGGACCACCGCTGCACAATGACAAACACGCATACATTCTGTCTTAATGTTGCATTGCCTGCGTACTCGCAATACTAAAATTCCGGCTATTGTTACACAGTAATTATCATACGCAAGCCCATGCTTGAGATTCTGTTTGCTAGCTGCAGCGAATAATGAAATATGTACCCTTGTATAATTCATGTTTCAAGAAATGTTCCAATGACAAACATTATTATCCCTAATAATATTACATTACAAGGGATATAATTAACCTTACGAACAAAAAATAAGTTGACGATTGCACATGAGCATACTATATTCCTGAATTTGGCAGCGAATTAATATGTTGACGACTAAATTACTAAACTGGCGAAAGCACTCAGGTGGCAAAAAATACAAAAATCGGCAGATAATAAGTGGCGAAATTTAATCCAATATGACGATCTCTGTGGCTCAGCGGTTGAGCGTATTGGTGCTCAAGCCGGGGGTCGTAGGTTCGAATCCCGCCGAAGGAACGAAAAGATTTTCCGTGTTCCTGGATCATGGATGTGTATTACATTTGTGTATAATATAATAAAAATCTTTAATATGTTTATAATATAAATATAAAGTATTAGATATATTTCCGTTATCTGGAACCCGTAACAAGTTCTTCGAGAACTTACCACGGGACCAGAAAAACAAAAACAAATTGGCACGGAAATTTATAAGTTGGCGACTTATTTCCGCGTTGGTGACTATTATACGATGTAAGCAGCTATAAACCAGATTGGGTTGATAAATTAATGGCTACTAAAAATCCAATTTGCAGGCTACGGAAATTAGCATTTTTGGATACTGTTGGAGTTTGTTTTCCTTTGGTATGGATTGTATTTTTTTGGGGTACAGAAGTACCCCCAAAAACCTTGAGAACGCTAAAAACTTTCTAGGTAAATTATTTAGAACGAAAGCGATCAGTAACTTTTGACCGAATTTTCACTGGCAGATAGCTGATGTTATAAGGAGTAACTTAGGTTTCTTTTACCTAAGGGTTCCGTTTTTTTTTAAAAAAGGGTTCCGTTTCCATTCATAGTTTTATGCAAACGAAGTTACGGGCATTAGGCATTAGCCACATATAATTTGATAATATCCACCTTATTCCCAGTAAGTATATTAAATTGGATTCTACAAAATATGGTTCAGCAGTGGGACTTATTCTGTTCAAATTCAATTTAATCTAATTATATCCAAAATCAGTCATTATAAGTATTTATTGCACGGTAAATATGAGACGTTTAAATTGGTACCATAATAATGTTAAGTGTAGGTAATATTGTACTTTTGTTTACATTTGGATTAACGCACAGTCATCAAACGTGACGGGAATCTTCTAGGATTTGACATGTTTAGTGTGATTTGATAGTTGACGGGTGGTTACAAGAATGTGAACGTCATGACACAACATTTTAGCGTTTTGGCGGCTTTATTATTTAAAACTTTTACGCTGATTTGCAAGGAAAGGAAAAAAAATACAAGGAATGATCCAGTTTGCAAATGTATTATGTTATCATGACTAATTTGACATATTTTTCAAAAACTTGGAAAATATCCTATTAGATCTGAACAGATTACAATAAATAACTGATGATAATCATCTGGGAACGAAGGCGATAATAATATTTCTTTTCAATACAAGTCCTCTCCAAATCGACACCAACAATTATATTTTCAAGATGTTTTATATTCTCGTAAATTATGGATGTCTCGAGTTCCCGCCCGTTCTCGATCCGAACTCGAAGTGTGAGAAATATACGACAAAAATAATTTATCTTACTACAAACAAAGGTGTTTGTTAAAGGTTGAAGTTTGTCAATAAGGGCATAAGTGTTTGAACTACACAGTCATATCCTACTAATAATTAGTCTATATCAGGATTTCCTCTGTATCAGGGACTGACACCCATCACTGTCCTTATTTGTTTCCTTTTATTGCAATAAAATCATTATATGCATTATTTTTTCTTCAACACTCATTTCCTTGAGTCGTCGTCCTGGCGTCTTGTCCCCACCTCTCTTTACGATTTTTATAAACTCCATTACTAAACATACTACTTCATTGTTTCATTTGTATGCACATGACTTCCAAGTCTATACTCAATATTCCTTGATTAATCTACGTAATGCTATTAACTCCCTTAACAGAGACTTGGAAATGATCTGTAATTGGAGCAAGCGTCACGGTCTCTTTATTAACCCAGCTAAAACACAGTTGATTGCTATTGGAAGCCCTGGGCTGGTGTCGAGGATTGACTGGAACAGCTTGCCCCCGTTCTTTTAAATAATGTAAACATTTCTTTTAGTAAATGTGTAAAAAATTTGGGTGTTTATTTTGACGACACATTATCATGGTCTCAGCATATTAAAGAAATTAGTAAAAAGATTTTTGCAACTTGGTTCTCCGTTTGTCGCCTTCGTTACCTTCCAATCCCAACTAAGATTAAAATCGCTGAATCCCTGTTCCTGTCAATTCTTGACTATGCAGATGCATGTTTTACCAATCTCACCGAAGAACAACTAAATAAGCTCGAGCGACTGCAGAATCTCTCGATAAGATTTATCTTCGGTCTAAAATATTTTGACCATGTGTAGATTTTCGATCAAGACTGTAGTGGTTGCCTATATGTTTTCGCCGGGACGCTTGTATTCTCTTCTTCTTCTTCTCTTCTCTATTATACATGACCCTTGTTTACCCTCATACTTAAAAGATATTTTTATATTTCGACAAGCTACTGTTAAATAATTACGATCTGCATCCAATTTTCAACTAGAATTACCCATGCATAAAACTAAATATTATGCCTCGTTTACTGTTACTGTTGTATGTTGGGGTAAAGCTGTGGAATTCGTTACCAAAACATATCAAACTTGCTAAATGGTTGTTCTGTTGTTGTTCTGTGTTAAATGAATGAAAAAATTGTCATGTGATACACAAAGGCTGCTCTAAACTACGCCTCGCCGTGTTAATTGTCACGTTACACAGTATCACGCACACACACGTTACGAAACTATGCCTTACTTCGTAAGGCAAGGCAAGTTGGTGTGTGGTTTTTTATTTATGTATATAGTGAGTGTTACATACATGTGTATGCATGTTTACACGTTTAATACATACATAAAGAGCTGGCCTCAGTTTTTGTATTTTGGTCTGAGGATCGAGATGGTAATTAGCTATATCTCATTATCAGATCGCTTAATGCTTGACTATGTATAACAAACAATCTTATACGACATTATACTAAAACATATGGATAACAGTAATAATATAAAAGAAATATGTGATAATTTTGCAAGAAGCTTTTCGAGAGAGATAGACGAATTAAAACATAAATGCGCTGATAAATGGTTAACAAGAAATGACTATATCATTAGATCAGATGTATGCATGAGATGGCAACCAGTAAATTCTAAGGACGTCAAAAGAGTCATTGATAAAATGGATGTAAACAAATCACCTGGTAGTGATCTGGTATGCATGTCAGACTTAAAAATTGTCGCCGACAAAGTTAGCCCTATCATAGCCAGCTTAATTAATTTATCTATTACTCAGCACGAAATTCCACTGAAATTGAAAGAAGCAATCATCCGTCCAGTTCACAAAAGAGGAGACCACAAAATCGTCACCAATTATAGACCCTTAGCTATACTGTCTAGTATCGACAAAGTTATTGAAAAATGTGTAGTAAATCAACTTGGAAATTTCCTACATAAAAATAGAGTTCTAACCGAATGTCAATACGGTTTTCAGAAAGGTAAAAGCACTAACAAATTATTGGCAAAATTTACCGATGAAATTAACTCACATTTAGGGGATAAAAAATTTGTTGTGGCAATATTTATGATTTAAAAAAAGCATTCGACTCCCTTGAAACAGAAACCCTCTTGAATGCAATGGACGAATGTGGAGTGGGGCAACCGCTGAACCAATGGTTTCGGTACTACCTCACTTCGCGCTCATATCGTGTAAAAGTAGGCAACACGCTCAGCGACAATATTGCGGTCAAATATGGGGTTCCACAGGGCTCCGGGTGTGGGCCAGTGTGTTACCTACTACACGTCAACAGTTTATGTGGAATACTCAACTGCTCATCATACATATACGCGGACGATTTATGTACTCTACGCGCTGGTACCGTTCTGGCAGAAACATGTCGCTTAGTACAACAAGACATTGATACTGTGGTCAGATGGTCTCACGACAACGGCTTACTTCTAAATTCAGAAAAAACAAAATTACTTGTCATACATTCTCCTTACTTATGCACTTCAAATTCGCCCCCTATGTATAGCCATTGTTTTGCGTGCTTTAATAATAATCATACAAATTTATTGAACAAGTTGATTGTATAACTTACCTTGGTGTCAAAGTAGACAAACATTTTTCTTGGTCATGTCATATAGACTACATCGCAAACAAATTAAGAACTCTCCTAGGAAAATTTTATCATCTAAGTCTAAAAGTACCGAGAAGCATATTAAGGTGTTTGTACTTTGCATTGGTTGACTCAATTCTAGGTTATGCCCTTGATAGTTATGGTCTGACATTTAGAAGTTATCTAAATAAACTTGAATCTCTACAAATAAGATTTTTAAAACTCATAGTCAGTAAAAAAACCAAATCTATTTGTAAAGGCGACTATTCTAAATTATTTAAAATTTGTAAAATTCTCCCAGTTACTTTAAAACGCAAATACCTTTTGGCGATTAACAACCACAACCATAATAATATCCATAACCTAGAAATACTGCAGCACAACTATGGTACTCGGTCGGTATCGGAAGGCAAATATAAGGCACCCAGAGTTCTTAACTACTTTGGGGACCGAACTTTAAATAAAAGGATACCATATCTGTTAAATAGCTTGCCCAACGATATTCGACACGAGACCAAAAGAAAAACCTTCCAAAAAACATGTACAAACACCTTTTTACTTTATTACCTTATTATACATCCTTCACCTTAGTGAAGGGTTTCGTCTTATAAGATTCAAAAATCTTGATCTCCATAGGGCGAGCTTGAAAGGCTGTGAATTGTGATATTACACCCTTATTTCTTATTTTATGAGTAATTATGCAATTACTAGCTTTTGCCCGCGGCTCCGCCGGCGTAAATACAGTATACCGTGGGAACACTGTAATTTTTCGGGATAAAAAGTAGCCTATGTGTTATCCAGATCTTAAACTGCTACCATACCAAATTTCAACGAAATCCGTTCAGTAGTTTTGCGTGAAAGAGTAACAAACATCCATCCATGAATCCAAACATCCTCAAAAAGTTTCACATCTATACATATAATAAATTTGTAACTGGTCTGTAAATAAAAAAACTATTACATCATTGTTTTGGGTTCTATACCGTTCATACCCCAACACTCTGGATTAACACTTAGGCTACTTTTTATTGCGGAAAAATGTACAGTTCCAGCTACATATATTTTTGCGCGAGCGAAGTCAACGTCTTACCCGATTTTAATGCGGTTTTTACTATTGCATTTTGATTTGCTCTTCTACTAAAAAAATGTGTTGATGAGGGATGCTTAACACAAATACGTCTACACTATATATAGCCTATTGGCTAACTAAAATAATCTAACTAGATAGGCTTTGCATGTGACATCTGTCAATAAGACATAGTCTACTTTTTATAACTACTATATTAAGCAACACTTTTTATCGCAGGAAAAGATTCCTTTTTCGCGTACGAAGACGTAACATCCGAACTGTACTAATATTATAAAAAGGTAAAGCTAATATTTTAAACAGGTAAAGTTTGTTTCTTTGTGAGTTTGTGACTTGTCGAGAATGTAAGGGGTAATCTCTGGATCTACGACAACCTATTTTTAAAATTCTTTTAGCAATAGAAATCCACATTATTGGTGAGTGTCATAGGCTATATATTAACCCGAAAAATGATGTCTTTTCCGTGGTGCAAAGAAGTTAATTCCTCAAAACGAGCGAATGAAATCCTTTTTGAGAAACGATGAGAAATGAACTCAATAAAGTTCTAGAGAAAAGTTTTAGAGTTTGATAGTGCTTGCAAAAAATACAAATAGCATTTTCCCACGGCTTCGCCCGCGTGAAATTGGGCTTTAAACGATATCTTTAAAAACTTAAATCACCTATTTTACTTTCCTAGGGGTTGAATATTGAAAAACGCTAAAATATGTTACTCATTATCTTTCCGCACTCAATTCTCACGAAATTTCATGCGAATATGTCCAAGGAATAAAAAATTTTATACAAACTTTTATCTCTTATATTATTATTATTTAAATATTATTTATTATTTATTAAAATATATTATTATAATATAATAATATTATTATATTATTATTATTATTTATTATTTAAATATTACATTACAATTATATTATTCTTATTAGATTTTTTTTATTTTTCCTCCTTTTAGTATTTCACCACCTTGGGGGGTTGAATTTTGAAAAGTCTTCTAAAGGTCTAAAAAAAAAGTTCGCGACGGCATATAATCTTATGTCTATCTTTTAAGGATAGGTTACTATACCCATTCTAAGTTAAAAAAAAACACAAAATATAATGTGGTATTTTCAAAACATATTTAGACGGATATAATATTAATCCTTATCTAGGAGATTATATTAGGTCTTTACCGATGAAATTGCCGTTTTGTATTAAAAAAAGTAAACTAATTTTTTTCATGTTTTTTTTATTTGTATTAATCGAAGTAATCACCCATGCAATCAATGCATCTTTGCCAACGCAGTGGCAGTTTATTGATGCCCTTCTTAAAGAAATCAGCTGGATGGGAGGCAACAAATACTTCAAAGGCATTCTGTATTCAAGTTATCCAAATTCTGGAAAAAGTAGTAGTCTGAAGGCGCAAGGTCTGGTGAGTAGGGTGGATGACGGAGAGCTTCCAACCCCAGTTCTTGAAACTTGGAGACCGTCTGCTGTGCAGTATGAGGTCGCGCGTTGTCGTGCAAGAGCAGCGGAGACAAGCGATTGACCAATGCTGGTTGGAAATGTGCCAGCTTCTCCATCATTGTGTTCAGTTCTTCACAGTACACATCTGCAGTAATGCTCACCCCTGCTTTGGTAAGAAGCTGTGATGAATCACACCGGCGCTAGACCACCAAACAGTGACCATCACTTTTCTAGGGGTAAGTTATCGTTTAGGGCATTGTTTAGGTGCTGAACCAGGATCCAACCAACTTGCTGAGCGCTTGCGGTTATCAAACAGAATCCATTTTTCATCGCAGGTAACTATGCCGTTCAAAATTCCTTCATCTGTGTGTCTGTTGAGCAATGCAAGGCATGTCTCGACGCGTACTTCGCGCTGACGATCATTGCGTTCGTGGGGCACCCATTTGTCAAGCTTTTTAACTTGCCAATTTGACGCAAATTGACTAATATTGTTTTGACGCTAACGTCGAAAGCTGCTGCTAATTCAGCCGTAGATTGTGTATCATCAGCTTCCACAATCGCCTTTAATTCGTCATTGTTGACCATAGTCTTCGGACGACCGCGAGGTTCATTTTTCAGGTCGAAATTTGCAGAACGGCAGCGAATCGAAGCGAATTAATTTGAAATTAGAATTCTTAGCTAAACAAAAATTATTTTGATTTGAAATGGCCAGTACTGCAGAACGGCAATTTCATAGGTAAAGACCTATTATTTAGGGGATACATTATATATTTTACTAGGTGCTATTACTATATTGCAGATATATTTGCTATAGAAGTTTTTTGCCACGAACACTCTCCCAAGCGGGATAAGCTGCGGGCAAAAGCTAGTTTATAATATTATTATTTTGCAAAACATTAATTTCCTGCTAGATATTGATTAACAGTAATCTGGATAACAAGACAACTGGCAGATTTTAACTCCCCACACCGATTTTGGCGACGTTGGACGGTTTCATTGAAATCAGGCAAGTCACGCAGGAGTATGTTTTATAGTGCCTAAGTGTGTGCTCAGTACACAAGAACACTCTCTCCTCCGTTACTCTCGTAGCCCAGTAGGAAGGATGACCAACACGACTGCGCGAGATCAGAGTGCTAAGTGTGAGTTTCTCTTTTCGCATTCGATCGTGAGCGCGTTTGGCGTTTACTAGAATTTTGTATGTGATTTGTACAGCGCCACCTAGTTGTAAACGCGACAACTAGGTCAAATCACATAAAAAATCCTAGTAAACGCCAAACGCGCTCACGATCGAATGCGAAAAGAATCGAATGCGAACAGAAAAATTCACACTTAGCACTCTGGCGTAGGACCAACATTTGACCATCTGACGCAAGGATCGGCAGCTGGTGATCAGCCTGCATTGTTGTCCTAACCAGACGTGAAAACAAAATTTTGTTGTTCCAATCAAATTCCAAAAACCCCGGGACCTCGGGTTGAGTGCCAAGCTCTAAACCACTGGACCACGAAGGTGTATTTGGATAAATTTGCAGCTTTGTTTTCAACAAATACTTGTGTATGTTTACGAAAATCAAGAGTTGATACGTAAGTTTTCGCAGCGGCAGAGCCATGTTTCGGCACGAATAGGGTGGCGCAACCGGAGAAATATCATGGCATTAGTGTTGATACCGGTGGCCTGGGAGTTGGAGATAAAGACCGGGAACGCACTACTCTTGTGTTGCAGGTGTGCTTGGGTGCCGGACCCGTTTGTTTGTTTCCCGGTATACCTTTGAAAAGTTTACTTTTACAGCGATGTAAAAGATAGATAAAATAGAGAAAATAGTTGGATGTCCCGAGCGGGAACTATTCCAAGGTGTTGTGTGATGACTTGGATGACCCGGATGACCCGGATCTGAACCCGTGATATTATAGTTTTCATATTTTATTTATAATACTATTTGAAATCGTGAATGTAATGATTGAGTTAGGATAAATGACATCTAACGTTCATGCCTCGGTTCTCATGACCACAACACACTACCTGTAGTGTCGCAATATCGCAGCTGATCTCATTTTACGTTTATTTTTAAAATTGAGGTTGAAGGGTATTTTTAACCGACTTCCAAAAACGGGCGCGGTTATTAATTTTTATTATTATGTCTTATTTTACAGATTGTTTTTCGGTGCCCACTGAAAATCCATAATATTATGCTGAGTGGGCACCATTTTAGTAAAATTTCTCGACTTTTTTCTTTTTAATGCTATATAATTATTGTATATTTATGTTGTTCAGTGTTTATTTTACAAAATAAATTATTTATTTACATAATCTTAATGTACAAATACAGGTACATTGACGGACTTAATGTTTTAATATAACATTAATTATGTAATATGGCACTCTCAACCAGTCAACCTTTAGGCATTAAATTATCTTTTCTTTCTTTCTTTACATTCGAAAAACATCGTTCAAAGTTCATCTCAACTTAATTATTGTGTGTAGCGGACGCTGTACGACACATTATATGATACATTATTTATTAGTATTTTTTCAAATATTAAAAAAAAGCTTATTTCAGTTTTATAAAACTTTTCCTTGTAGTCAAGTGAATTCTTGAATTCGCAAATGTGTCACTTCCGACCTTCCTCTAAATAATATCAATTTACTTTCATTATAGTTCTCATTATATTGCAAATGATTATTTCTTCTCGATAAATATTGAATCATAGGCTACAAGCAATTTATAAAATTAAAACCTTTTATTTGCCGATTTGTACGATTTTAAATTCTATGCTACGAAGAAATAAGGGTCCTTTTTAATAAACCCAGTTTGTTTTAATAAAGAATAGTCATGGATATAAACAAAATAGACACAGATGTAAGAAAAATAAACTTTATTAATCTAAAAGAGAGTAAACTCTTATACTATTTTAAATTAAACGTACCTACTACCTACATACCTACTACCTACATGCCTACTACCTACATACCTATTACCTACATACCTACTACCTACATACCTACTACATACATACCTACTACCTACATATCTAGTTCTTAGTAGATATTAAATTACATACATTTGTGTATGTATTTATAATGATTAACTTAATATTATCATGTGGCATATTTTAAATCATCAGTAAAATAAGATGAAGTTCGTATCCTAGATGTAGCTCACGACTTCGTGCCCGCAAAAAGAACCGTACATTTTCCCGCAATAAAAAGTAGCCCATGTTCTTCCCCGTGGTCTACTTTATATCTGTGCTAAATTTCATTAAAATCGGTCCAGTACTTTGGGAGCCTATTCAATGTTTCCTTGTATTATATTTACTATCTATTTGTCCATTCTCTTATTCTTCATCTTGTGTATCATATTTTATATCGACGGCAGAATTAATGAGTCAGTCGTATAAAAATTCCTTGTGTACATAACACATTGAAATAATGTGAATTTCAGATACTTACATTAATCTCATAGTTAATGCCGTCTGCGGTTGACATTCGAAGAAATAGGCTTTGGGTCGCCTTAATTGAACAAGGGAAATATCGTAAAGTCAAGAGGAAAATGCTCTTAATTATTATTATTTTTTAAGTTCGCTTTACTAAGTGAACTGTGTACAAGGGTCACAGATACGAAGTAACTGCAGCAACTGCTAATTCTGTTATAATGACATTAAAGGATCCCTAACTGATGGTCATAATAGCCAATAGTCGTCAATCCGATATGAAAATCTAATCATATTGTATCTACCTACCATTATGAACTAAATTTTCGCCGTTACAGCCGGTTCATCGTTATAAACGTTGTCGAAGGGTTTTCACTGTTCCTACTAATACTATTATAAAAGTCAAAGTTTGTGAATATTGATGGATGTATGTTTGTTACTCTTTCACGCAAAAACTACTGAACGGATTTCGATGAAATTTTGTATAACGATAGTTTAAGTTGTGGATTAACAGATAGGCTACTTTTTATTCCGAAATAGTACAGTGTTCCCGTAGGATACTGTATATACGCGGGCGGAGCCGCGGGCAACAACTACTAAGCTAGTACACCATACCAGCGACCACACCAGCAGGTCTAAAAAGGCCGCTTTCGGCGATTCACTTTCAATTCTGTTTAGGAATTACTCCAAAAAATCGTAAAACGGCCACTCTTTATAAGCAGAAATTCATTCATTCATTTGACAACATTCTATGAGAATCCCTTAAAAGGTCCGCTTAGAAAAATTGCTCTAATGTCAAATAGAAGATTCATAAAAAGTTACTCGCGAGAAATAAATATTTTGTGTTTTATATTTAAATACAAATGATTTAGAACTGTATGAACACTTTTGAGAGCATTTTAGTATTAGTGTGAGCCGTGTTAGTGAAAAATATTGCGAATAAGTGCGTATTTTCGAAAAATCGGTAATGGATAACTCCGAAATTCAGAAGTCTGAATTTATAGGATTATTTCGTCTCATTAAAGGCTTGTGTCGCAAGAGTTGGAACCTGGAATGTATTACCTCCAAAGTAAGTAAACTTTATAATAAATCGGTAAACTGTCATAAGATATGTATCTACTTATTACTGTTAGATTTAGTAAATCATATTTAAATATATCATCATTATTATTGATACATGAAATATCGGAAATTTTGTAAAATTAGCTATATTTACTGTTATGGAATTGAACTTGATTTATCTTCCGGTTTATTATTCGTATCACCTTTATTTTCTTAAAATGAAACCGGAAGTACTTATTATGAATTTATTTTGCACGATTTTACACCGTTTGCGAATTGATAATATTTTTGATTTTGGTGGGAAGACTAGTGGTAATGCCGGGAAGGCGGGAGAGGCGACATTCGGATTCCAACCAGCGAACAGAATACAAGTGTTTAAAATTTAATAAATTATGTTGTTAAAGTGTTACAAAAGTGTTTCTTTTGCCCGTATGATTTTTATATTACGATTATTTCAATTTTCGCAGTTCGCAGTTTTCTATGATATTGTTCTAATATAATAAATGGGATGGTAACCAATTAGTAATAAGTTCTTTATTTTTGTTTAAGGTATTCTACGCGTTTGACCATAAAAGAGATTGGGTTTCGAGGGCCCATTCTTTATAAACTAACGTAAAACGTCAAACAAAACTAGGCGTGACGTCACCGAGTTGCCAGTCGAAGAACAAGAAATGAACACAAAATTTTTATACTCCATTGATTACCTTATACATAAATATTTTAATGTACTTATTGGTAGCTTTACAAATAGCAAGTAGCTAAAATAATTCTTCAAGATTAACCTCTAATACTAGTATTTTTTACACAAATACAAAATATGCGGCTATTCGGTTGGTTACGGTTATATAATCTTTTCATGTGGCAACATAACCGACAAATATATAGAAATGAATTGTGCAATGTTGCTATAAAAATGTGACAATATTACGAACTTTAGCAAAATTCCAAGGAATGCTGCAAATGTGGCCTTTCAGACCTGCAGGCATGGGGCGTTTGTTATTGCGTTTCCGATTTTGCATAAAATTATTGCCGAAGTCGAGGCTACGACACTCTACCAAAATTAGAGGCTACAGTATAATCTGTTCTACAGTAAGATATTAAGGTAAGTGAATTACCAGGCCATACACCAACAACACCAGAAGAATAAAATGAGAACTGTGTTGTCAGTCCTTAAAGCCTCGTCGTACTGAAGTTTTCACTCGCTAAAACATAACGAAAGCGTTATTTCAAATCGGGTTTTCTGATTTCCTGAGGCATCGTACCGGCCCTATCGTAAACCGAAGCCTGACTATAGATGGTCAGTAACTGATGATGATGACCACCTCCCGTGAAAGGCTCGTGTTCTACATAATGAGCGCCGAGCATATAATTGCTAATCACTTGCGCTAATTGCACGCAATTCTCTAATTACCCCGCCACGTGTGTACCGAGGGTGAGTAGGGGGGGTTAATGACATATTAAAGGGCTACCTCAGGTAGGGAACTGAGTACCTAAGGTACCCCCTTATTATTTAAATTTAATAAAGGCAAGGTTTAAATTTCATACATGACTGTTTTACAAAGTCAACCGTTTTCGAGTAATCGGTCCCCAAAGTGGTTTACGAGTTACAACCCCCCCCCCCCCTCCCCTGGCATTTCTAAGCTAATAGAAATAGAAACTGTAAGTCTCCATGCTGATAGATTACGCTAAAAACTCTTTAGGAAAACTTGTTTTGAGCAAAATCGGACAATCATTTGTGAAGTAATTAAAATAAAAAAGTGTGTGTGTCAGCTCCGACGCACGACTGGAGTTTACTCTAAAAAAGTATTTAAAATTAGAAACAATCTACTTCGTATAAGCGCCATCTATATTTTTTTTGTAAAACTTTTTGGTTAATGTTTATTTCCATAGATGGCGTCCGGACTGGTGCGCAGAATAGGTTGCGCACGAAAACGTAACGAGGTCATTCGTTCAGTGGATTTTACTCCTCATATTTTTTTCATACCGAGGGCCTTATATGAAAATCGATTCTTAAAGAGTAAACTCCAAAATTATTGCGCGTTTAATGTTACGGAGCCGTACCTGACATGTTCTTGGTTAGGTTATTTATTATAAATTGAGTTAATCCAAGTGATCACACCCGAATAAATTATATACTCTATATATTTTAGTTTTTTGCTTAACTATTTGCTTTTTTATAATAATAAAAATAATCAATAAATTTAAAATAATAAGTTTTGAAATGGTCACACCAATGGCCTAACCCTTTCATATTTGAACCAGTAACTTTAAATTGAAATTTCCACTCCATCTTAGACTTAGACCCTATTTTTACGATAAAATTTCAAAGTACTTGGGTAAGCGGAGCTTTGTTCGGATTTACGTACAACGCAAAAATTCCATATCCCAATATGCTAATCGGACTGACATAAAAATAGAAATAATTGATATATTGTTGCACGACGAAAGAAAAAAAACATACGTAGCTTAAAAATGCGCAGTTTCTCAGAGATAAGACCTCTAACCGGATCGATTTTTATCCCCTATAACTCCCAGAATAAACTAAACTTCATGGTAATACTTTAAGCAGATTTCGAGAAACCGATTATATATATATATATATATACTAGATTGTCTCATTTAAAATATAAGATAAGCCGTTCTCAATTTTTTTTCATGTAACTTGTAGTATAAAAAATGTTACTTGCCAAAATTCATACTTCTAGAATCTAGGTCAATGGGATTAAGTACCCTATGAATTTTGATTCCCTGGAGAGTGTCGGATTATGCGTTTTTTTGTAGCAGTCTGATTTCTTCACAGCTTCAAGGGACCATAGACCGGTTTTAGTTTCAACTTGATACCTCCACGCGTTCTCGAAATAAAGGGTTTTGACAGATAGACAGACGGACAACAAAGTGATATGAGTGTTCCGTATTTCCTATTGAGGTGCAGAACCCAAACAACTTTGCACGTTAACTATCGTTTTATTGTTTGCGGGCAAAGTTGATTTTTAATGATAATTGTATAGTAATTAAGTTTGTCCCGCCACCAAAATAGATCGTAAACAAGAAATACCTTCAAGTTAATAACTACATACTTTTACGGATATTTAAAAGGTAATTGCAATTAAAATTACCCAAATACGAAAATGAATCTTAAAATATGAGAGATGGAGTTGAAAATGTATCGGTTCTTACATATTAAATTAATAGGACAGTGATCAAAATAATTTAGAGCCAATAAAACTGTTATTTGCCTAACAAGAAATTTGTACTTAAACTGCTCTTTGCCTATGTACCGACATATGTTTTATGGAATAAGACCGGCTGGGTCTATATTGTCCGGAATCCGGAAGGCCGGGGAAATCCAGAGTTTTAAAAATAGAACTCTGCGTTAGTACAATAGAGCTGAAAATGGAACACAAGTGTCAAGTCAAATGTCAATGTCATATATAATATGACAGCTCGACACTCGACACTTCGATTTTCAACGATATTGTATTAGCACAGAGTTATATTATCAGTGCTCTAAATTAGCCCGGTCCCGCCGGATTCCGGATCATGTAGTCCCGCCTTACCAGACAGATGATGGATCTAACGATGTGTTTATATTGAAGTGTATCTTTCTTGCGCTTAAAATTAAAAGTTGTATTCTTTTTGTTTTTATAAGGTTGGTTAAAAGGCTTGAGTACTTTTCGCTATCTCTCTTTTTGATTTCAATGGCCATTTAAATTTATAGAAATATATTTACACGTCTCGTTAATGAAATTGGAATGATTAATTAAAATGGTTATTCTAAAACACAATCTACAGAGGAAATTAATAATTTAAGTACAGACCCAACGCACTTTCATCACCTCTTCATCTCCTGAAGATTCTACGGAATGATGATAATAAAAATACCATTAAAATATTTTCTCTTTAATACCTGTAAATTATATAATTCTCTTTGAAATCTACAAAATTTTGCCTTCATTAAGAGAGACAGAGCGACTCTTCACCATACTTCTCTTAACTATACTTTACCTAGCACCAATTTCAACATAGCTTAAAAACGACGTTTTAACGCTAGGCTACGGTTTCAATCAGTCTATCCCATTCTAACATTCAATGACAGAGAGAGAGATGAAATCCGGGTTAAGCTTTAAGCGCGTTTATAGAAGATTGGTGAAATCGGGGCTAAGCCTCTCTCTCTAAGCTTATAGTTCGGTTCGGTACATTCATGAAGAAAAGACTTACTTAAGATAAAACAATATTTAAATGTTAGTAAATTGTAATATTTTACCACCTTCGGGCACCAAAATATGCCTATAATACAAATAAGTGGTCATCTTTCGTGAACTGATATGTAATATACGAGTATCTTATTGCTTTAACTGATTATAGTTTGCAATTAATTGTTGAGTAAATGTAAATATCATAATGTAAAAATGAAAATTATTAAAATAGTAAACTACAGCTGGCAAAATAAAATTTTCTATTAACAATTGTCTTCTTAACCCCAATAAGAAATAAAATTCAAAACGTATGCTAAATTATCTACAATTTCAAAGTCACACCAAGATATTAATTTTGGAAAACGCAATCGAGCGTGACGTCATATCTGAGGAAGCTATAAAGTATCCCGCAGCTCTGCCCAAATTTAGTGGCGCTACATGCATTCCTTATATGGTAGTGAGATCGCAGTGGATTGGCCTGTGAATCTATTTTATATTCTAGAGGTACTAGATATTTTATGGAAAGTAAGAAAGAAAAGATAATTTATTTAGTAAAAAAAAACACTGAATATAAAATATACTTACACTAAAAAGAAAAATATAAGAAATTTTACCAAATTGGTACCCACTCACCATAATATATGGACGGGTGAACGAGCACATCGCCTGACGTTAAGCATTTTTTATCGCATCGATATGCGCAACACACGCAATACCAGAGGAGTTGCAAGTGCTTTGCCGGCCTGATATTTCCCAACCTCCTTGGGCAACGCAAGCGTTAATTCACGCTGGTTTTCTGTGAAGCTGTGGTATCTCCACAAGAAATACCCCCATTCGAGTGGAGCATGGGTTTTGTATTTCTTAATTATTTAGTCTTGAACCCCTAAACTACAGCGGCTGCGGTGGCGGCTGTAAGGAGAAAACTGAGACTAGCTAGTCTCACCTACCAGTCAGTTTTCTTCTAGGAATATGGTTGATATTGGAAAAATATTATCTTCCTGATGAAAGATTCGCGTTGGGATTTTAGCACGTGACCGCGGGGACATAGTGTGTCAAATCCTAACACGAATCGTTGGGAGTTGAACGCGTCCTCGTGGTCCCGTCAAAAATTATTTTAACTGCCTTTTGAGTAGATACAACCTTAAAAATTTACATGAATATTAGCGTTGAATACTTCTTTTGCCACGTACCGTATTTAAATATAATAATGACATACCTACATCAAAATAACATGACAAATATGACGTAACGAAACGCTGATGACGAAAATAATAACAACGTTAAATTTAGTTAACTTCTCACGATGCGACGGATCCTTTTCACGCCACGCGAAATGTAAATCACCGAAATATTGGTATAAATCTTCTCCTGAAAACAGGCCTAGCCTGTCAATACTCACTGACCACTGACATTAGACGATTCTCATCAAAACAAATTGTCTCCGCGGCCATTTTAAGTTGACCCCACGCTCCCTAACTCTTGGCCCCTACTTTGCATACTAACACGTAGCACTTCCTCTAATGTCCGTGTCGGCTACCGCACTACGTTACTTGCTTTCTAATCGATTTTTATCGATACTTGTCAGGCACAACACTATTAATATTCTCAATTGCAAAGTTATAGAGTTAAGTCATTTGAGACCGACTATTGAAGTCTCATATATGAGTCATCTTCATTACCATGATAGAAACGTGAACTTAATATCTAATACCTATATCCGATATAGCAAATATGGTGAAAACAGATTATAACGACATTAAAGGGATCACTGATACGGTCGTAATAGCAGATAGTCGTTTAAACCGATGGTAAATACATTTCAACATGACGGACCGCAACACGTCGTCGTAATATCCAGTTTGTCGTTATTAGTGATGTTGTTGTGTCAGTCAAGCAAAATGAAATGGTTAAATTGTAAAAGTTATTTTCGGAAAAAAAAATATTTTAGGGATGAAATATATTTTTTATACTTTACATTTTATACATACTTTGTATGGACAGCCACTACTGAAATGTAAAGTTATTATTATTTTATGATGAAAAAACTGAGATCTATATACATTATACAGTCTTTAACTATACCAAATTTCATCCATTTTCAGTCTTTAACTGTACCTTTCATCACATCAACCAAATTCAACAGACAGACAGACAGACGGACACAGCGAAACTATAAGGGTTCCTTGAGTTAATTACGGAACCCTAAAAAGTTGAAATGCGTTAGATACTTAGCTAAAGCACTTTTATGTTCGATAATTTTCCAATTTTTGCTTATTTTGTCCGTGTCAAATATAACCGCCATTTTCGGGTTGTCTGAGAAGTTGTTTACTCCCTGCCCTACATAAGTCCTAGGCATTGGCCTACTTGTCCTGTAGGGCGTGAAGAAAATGGTGATACTTTTTCTGTTGTTTTCCACACTTACCCCAATTTCTGCTGAGTCTCAAGACTTGCGACATTGATTGTAATATGGCGGGCTTAGTTCGGGTCTAAACATTGTATGGAAATTATTTGTTTATGTTGGCAAAATGAAGAAAATAGACGTCGCTTTTTATCAAACCAAGTATGTTTACACTCATATGCCAAATTATTATGTTATTACCTTTATAATTTTACACTTCATTGAACTAAATAAATATGCCATCCCCAAGACGCCATATTTTTAAAATGGCGACATTTTAACAAGCGCCCACGACATGCACTCATTCGATATGATTATTATTATACAGAGCTGTTGCCCGCAGCTTCGCCCTCGTGGGAGAGTGTGCGTGGCAAAAACTACTTGAGCAAATATACCTACTGCAATATAGTAATAGCACAGAGTAAAAATATATATTTATAAAAAAATTTCACACGTACTTTTTAATTGTAATATATCTCCTAGACCAGGATAAGATAATATTATATCCGTCTAAATAGCTTCTGAAAATACCAAATTATTTGTGATCATTTTTTAACCGACTTTAGATATATATATATATATATATATATATATATATATATATATATATATATATATATATATATATATATATATATATATATATATATATATATATATATATATATATATATATATATATATATATATATATATATATATATATATATATATATATATATTCAACGATAATTCCGCAATCTGTGGTCCGATTTTCAAAGATTTTTTTTAAGTAAACGGTATAATCCCAAGTAAGTCCCGTTTTCACCAAAGTTGAGACCTGATGATGGCATTCATGTATTTTTTTTTATTACACAGATAAATAGTGCTCTGAAAAATAAGACAGTTTACAAAAGGAGTAGTATATCAATATATCAATAGTGAATCAATGTTTTCAAAGATATTGCGGATTGTTTGAAGCACTTTTGTGACTCTTGTTAAAACGCCCCATATAAAAGTCGTACAAGCAGGTGACGTCACGCTACTAATTTTGCTACGAAATGTATGTCCATATGCACAAAATTTCTGATGTCTCCGAAGTTAGCGCGTTTATGTTTATACATACCATCGCCCTACCGCAAAAAGTCTAAGCATACCATTGGTGCACACTTGATTGATTGTGTGCGTTTGCACTGGAATCATACGGCGAATTGAACAGAAATAATTACGAGGATTGGGCTACTAATTACCGATTTGAATATCGAATGATCATTAGTATAATATATATATATATATATAGTGCCTGATTTCCGAGGTTTTTTGTCGGTATTTTATCTATTTTATTGAATTATATTTTATTAATTATATTATATTTATTAATAATTATATTTATTATAGCGCTATTGCGCTTTAGTTTGGTTAATACGTTTGTTTCATCCAATCAAAAGCGCTATTGAATAGATAAACTACCAACAAAACTGGACATAAGTCATATTTTGCCTGAAAACCTTTTCGCCGAAATTGAAGACGCTACCGTTATTCGCAATTAAGTAAATATTTGATATAAATTTTATTCATTTCATTAACACGGTGTGTAGTATCGCGGTATCAGGTGTTGTTCCACCCTCGTAAAGCTCGTTTTAATGAAACATCACATACGAAAATATCGTTTTCTCTTTACACATTTTCGCGGTACAAATGAAGGCTTTACCGATATTCCTGGCTTGGATATTTATGTTAATAAACCGAATTTAATGTATAAAACTGAATATAATATTTAGTTTGTGTTAAAAATATAGAAGATGCCGGCGAATCCTACAAACTTTATTTTAAATGTTAATGGCTTATTTTAAGAGCCGCGTGAAAAAAAACTAGTAATACAGAAAGTACAGCTATAAAATTGACTACTTAGGTAATAGTGGGGGCAAGTGAGGCAATATTTGAAACGGGTTAAGAGAAACATAATATTTTCAGTATGGCAATTGGCAATGTATTGTATCAAACCGACAATAATTATAGCAATCTTTAACTTATGTCTGTAACAATGATTTTAAAACTAAGGATGGGCTATGACGTAAATTTGACCGAAAAAATCGTCATACAAGTTACGCCATCTTGATTTCACCATTTCTCAAAAATAAAAATGGCCAAAAACCCCAAAAGTGGCACAATTTAGTGGGGACAGTTTTTGCCTCGACATGTATATATATATATATATATATATATATATATATATATATATATATATATATATATATATATATATATATATATATATATATATATATAATATACGTCTATACTGCATTATTTTAAACTAGATTCATAGCATAAAGCGTCCACATATTATAATTTTAAACATCGAATTTTGAGTCATATCTCCACTTGGCACAAAACATTCGCCAGTTCAAACAGCCCTGTTGACGCAGGGCACGAGGGCCGTCGCCTCGTGTTTGCCCACTATTGAGCTCCCTTCAATACAAACTCGGGGCTTTTAGCTCCAAATTACCTCAATATTTGTCAGAATTATGAACAACTCACACGTTACTGCTATGTGACGATAGATAATTTGTATCGTTCGATACCTCTGGCGAATTGTGTAACTGTGCTGGGGGCCTTGTGTTCCTGGTCCTCAAATCCCCCAGTCCCAATCCTCCTTGGGCCTCCTGTAACCTCAATCACTCCTTTATTAACCTAATAGTTGCAACTAAGACAAAGCCGAACTGACGTCAGTTCTAACTGAAACGATCGGCCTCTCGTCTGTGGAGGCCTTCAGTCACAGGGCGGCCAATGCGAGCGCCGAGTGCGCGCTGCACACACGCTACACGCCGGCAACATGCGACGCTAGCGGCGCTCGCGCTGCTCACACGCCACACGCCGGCAACATGCGACGCTAGCGGCGCGCGCGCTGCTCACACGCCACACGCTGGCAACATGCGACGCTAGCGGCGCGCGCGCTGCTCACACGCTCGAGGTACGCGCACGCCTAATGTGGGGGACGCCAAAGCGAGTAAGATTCTGATAAGAACATTTAAAAATGTAAGCAGAGAAATTCCATAAGACTAGTTACAATAAAGTACAGTTAAATTAACCGACGATCAATTGTAACCCACCCACGCGGAGATAACAGAGTCAGGACGTGATAGACGTGATGGATGTGCTGGGGTGATAGTCGTGTTTGCTGTGATAACGATAGGGTTAAAGAGTTTGCCGCCCTACTAGCCTTCGCCCGCGACTTTGTTCGAACAGGTAGCCATTCTATGGGAATCGTAAATTTTGAAACGATAGGTGGCCTACAAAGCCAAACTTAAATAATAATATAATTTATATCCATCTATCCTTATTCCTTACGTGTGGATGTTTGTTACTCGTTCACGCAATAAGTATTGATCGGATTTTTGAGGGTATTTATATCGCAGCATAATACACGGTTCCCGCGGTTTTTATCATTAACATCTAGTATATTATAAACTTTAAATCGATTCAACTAAGCTTTTATTAAGGGTTGACTGAGAGAGAGAGAACAGCCCAATAAGTATGTTGGTATTTGAGGTAGATAATAATTAGATACTTACATATAATTAATTTTGTAATTTAAAAAGTTTTTTAATAAACTAAATGTGGAATGTTTATTTATTACATTCCGCAGAAGCCGACAAAGTAACAGAATTTCTCTATCTTATCTACCTAGTCTTGCCATAAATACTGAAACAAAGAAAAAAAAATTTATATTGCAAATAAAATTTATTACTTTTACAGTGTGTTAGTTTAATACATAAATATAAAACAATTTAAAATATAAAAAGCTTATTATAAGTGATCTCCATTGGCTGCAATACAGTCCTTTAAACGTTGAGGCCAGTTATCAATAGAAGCACGCACTCTTTCCAGGGGAAAATTCTTCACTGCCAATCGTGCGGATTGTTTTAGGGACTACATATTATCATGGCGTTTAGAGCAAGCCGTACTCTCTAAAACTGACCATAAATCATAATCCAGCGGATTAAGATCGGGACTAGACGACGGCCAGTCTTCAGCTCTGATGAAGTCCGAAACGTTCGTTTATGCTTTATCGCATACGAGTCTTGCTGGAAGGACCATTCTTGGTTATTGAACATGGTGTTGTTAAGGAGCTTCACTACCTTCTCAAGAATGGTATGTTGATACACTTGTGCCGATGTTTTGATACCTTTTTCACAAAAGTATGTCTCAGTCACTTCTTCATAGCTAATGTCCCACCAAACCATCTCTAAAGTCGGATAGTGCCCACGTTGCACTCTGTCGACTATTTGGGAAGGACAGGGAAAAATTACGGTGTTCCCGTGGGATACTGCATTTACCGATTGCCGCGGGCAAAAGATAGTTTTTAGTAGAATACGTCATACACTGAGTTCTCTTTTATAGTCGGTACCCCTCCGCCTACGTTGTAGTTATGTATGCTCTATAGCCCAATAGAAGATAGGAATGTATTGGTCCTCTGCCCTCTGGTCTCGCCTTATTGATTTGGTTTGTCTAACGAGGAAAAATATTCTTGATACTTGATAGTACCTACCGACATTTGTACATTTTTTTGGTGTAAATGATTAATTTTTAATAGGACATTGAAAAATCAAGAAAGGCATATTTCAAAAATGACATTTTTGTGTGAATACAAAACATGAAATTAAGAACATGATGATGTATGCTAAGTTTTATGTTACATTTAAATTATTGCTGAAATTACGGCGAGATGACGGCCATGTTGTATTTTTAATGGTCATTTGTTTTGCCTGTTGATATTAATGCTCCGCTTTACTGTTATAATAATATGTCTTGAACGGTTAATTATTAATTAATGCTCTGTTATGTTAAGTCTTCTAAATAACTTGGCATAATAATATTCGTAATAAGCTAATTGAAACTGACAGTTATGAAACGTCGAAATTAATTTGATTAATTCATGGTTTGCACTCTGGTGACACAATTATCGCCACGCCATATTAATAGTAAGGTCTGCCGTCTCTCGCTTATCTGACAATATAAGTTTCACTACCATTATTTTAAATAACTACAATATTTATATAAATCTATAACCCGGCTACGTAAATTATATAGTCTATGTTAATCGGGCTGTTATTACGAATCTATTGACACCTCATTTATTAATATCGGACCAGTAGTGTCGGCGCTACGGTGGGACAAACATACATACACATATACATACATGACGGCCAAAATAATTACCCTTCCTTTTGGTTTCGCCTTAGTCGGGGTAAAAAACGGTAGGTATTTACAAGGAATCTAAATTCTAGTATCAAGTATCATTATCCGGCGTCGCGGTACGCCGTACAGCCCACGTGTATGTATGGTATGGTAATCTTTGTCTAATATAATTATAATGTATGCGCCGAGTGATAATGGTAGATTGATGGCTCGCGGACCGTGTGGGAGACGGGTACAGGCAAGTAAAGAAGTGGTAGTAGCGTACAGATAAGCCGTACTAAAAATACACTGTCCGGAGCATTCATGTTTATTGTCTACTAGGCTACCAGCACTCCTCTGAGCAGGTATCGGTTGAGGTAAAGAGGCTAGCGTGTCTAGTAACGAGTGCTAACATAGAGCATTAATAGATATCATACAGACGTGACACCAACGATGCGTCAATTATTAAAAACTCAAACAATTAAATTGAAAAACCGGACAAGAGCGAGTCGGACTCGCCCACCGAGTGCTCCGTACAAAGTAAGAACATTATAAACAGTTCTGGAATCGAGTCTCGCGGGGATGAAAATTTGTATGGAGAAGATATTATTTTTGTAATTTTTCATTCATTATAAATAAGAAATTATGATTTGTGAAAAATAAATGAAATGTGTTTTGGATTGCACATATCAAGCCCTTTCATATGATACTAAATTTGATTGAGTAGCTTAAATTTGAAATTTCAACCACTCAATAGACTTATTTTTTATGATTTAATTACAAATGTATAGTTTTCAGATATTTTGATTGTATTTATAGTATATAGGCTATCTAAGTCAATGAGAAGTATATGAAATTTGATTCCTTTGAGAGTGTCGAAATCACTTTTTTAGGGTTCCCTAATAATCAAGGAACCCTTATAGTTTCGCTCTGTCCGTCCGTCTGTCTGTCTGTCCGCGCTTCTTGCTTCTGTATATATGAATATAAATTGATGAAATTTGGTAAAGTTAAAGATTGTGTATAGATCTCGGTTCTGTCATTATAAAATAATAATAATTTTATATTTTAGGGGTGGGGCTCTCCATATATGTGAAGTGGGGATAAAAATATTTTTTGTTCTACCCCATCGTATGGGGTATCGTTGAATAGGTCTTTTAAAATAAAGGTAAGGTTTATAGGTATAGGTAATTTTCGAGTAATCGGCCTCCAAAGTGGTTTATAAGTTGACCCTGGCATTTCTAAATTATAGTAAGTTTCCATGGTTAGATGATACTAAAAACTCTTTAGGAAAATTATTTTGAGCGAAATCGGACAAGTTGATAGTTACGGAACCCTCCTTAGACATGTCCTGACATGCTCTTGGTTAGGTTATTTTCATATTAACTTAGAAGTCTGATTTTTTCACAGCTTCAAGGCACCGTAGACCTGAGTATACTGTTTTAATTTCAACTCGATACCTCCACGCGTACCCGAAATCAAGGGTTTTGTGGGACAGTCAGACGGACGGTTGGACGGATAACAATGTGCTCTTATAAAGTTCCGTTTTTTCCTTTAGAGGTGCGGAACCCTAAAAATACACAAAACCAAATGACATAATGGTAATTGTATTGGATTTGACATAAGATGCTGGTCGTGATTGTTGACTGTAGAAGTGGGAATATTATATCAGGCAGAGTATTTGTACTCAGGAGTTAGGTGTAAGTAGCTACTCCGGACAGTTATCCTGCTCTGGGATAATATTATGGTTGCCTATAAAACTAGTGAAACTAGAAGCTTCTCCTAAATACCTTTAAATTAAGGTCTTGAGATAGCTGTCTGTGGCCACAAGCGCTCAAACTTTGAAAGCTAAAAGTTTTTAATTATGCAATTAAACATTTTTGAACGTGATAATACATCATAGGTACTATATAACATTTAAATTATGGACTTAAAAATTCAAACTATACCATTGCTTGTTTTAATTTTTTGCTTACGCTAAGGCGAATATAATTTAAGATAAGCAAAAAAGGTCAGTTTACACCGAATCTAGACGATCCGCGATAAGCTGAATTTTTAATATGGCGATTTAAAATTTAACTCTAGTCACTACTATTAATAGTGTAGTAGAATACCAACTTTCGGTCAACTTATGATAACAGGATGATTAATTTATAATATATTGACATGGTGAGTTGAAAGTCTAAGTTAAATACGAGAATCGGGTCGCTGTTCAGTACTTTTCTTCTCTATCTATGGTACAAATTGGCAAAAAATTTTACTTACTATAAAAGTCGAAATCACTATAAATGTCCTTATAATTCTGTGGAATTCTCAAAATTCCAGGAAAATACTGTATTACGAGAACTGAGTAGGGAAAGAGAGAAGGGTCTACTTTTCTGATCCACGTGTCATGGACACGACGTGAATACGTGGACAAATAACCTCAAAATTGTTGCGTTTTGGTTAACAAAATGAGTGATATGTACTATTTGGAATTTGGAATTTTATGACTATCATATACTTTGAACGAGATAATCTTGTGTATCTCTATAATCGGTTTCTCGAAAACGGTTACAAGTATTACCATGAAATTTAGTATGCAGGGAGTTTCGGGGGAGAAAAATTCGTTCTAGAAGTCTTATCACTGAGAAACTGTGCATTTTTAAGCTATTTCGTCATGCAACAATATACCAATAATTTGGACTCTATTATGCCAGTCCGATTGGCAGTTTAATATATTGGGTATGTATAATTTTTGCTTTGTTCGAAAATTGGGAATGTGGTATGTTCGAATCCTGGTCAGATAAATATTTTTGTGGTTCGTTTTTTTTGATTTATCAGAACTCCGAGCAAAGTTCGGTAATCCAGATACTTTACATTAAGGCTTGCGGCTACATCAATCCTGTTCTGTAGAATAATACGATTTTAATTTTCCAGGTAATAATTATAGCAAGCCGTTTCCAGTAAGTTTTCAGGCCAACCATATTCCAGTTTCTGGAAAGTGCAAACCCGCGAGTTCCCGCGAAACGACATGAGCATAGATCATTAAAGTCGGATTCAGGAAACGGACTGATTCTGGCGTAATTAGCTCGATTCGAAGAAGCTTTGGCAACGCGAAATGTGGAATAAGTACAAGCTTGAAGCTACTCGTAAATTTTATTGGTGTAAATTCTACACAAATATTATAAAAGGGAAAGATTTGATTGATTGAATAGGCTCCAAAATTGCTACGGGACCGATTTTCATGAAGTTTGGCACAGACATAGGCCACTTTTTATCGCGGCAAAATGTACGGTTACACAGGATATCCTTTTGCATACACGAAGTCAAATATATTCGTGTGAGCGAAACAAAATGATCAATACGAATTTGTCGTATTACAGGCATGTCGCAAAAGTATATTTTTCTAGCTTTTACTACGCGTGTTTGAAAGAAAAGTTCATACGGGAATTATATCACTAGAGATCGCCCTGAGGTCGAAATTCGCCCCATAATAATTTATATAATTTTAAATTTCGAACATATTACGTAGGTCTACTTTATATCTTTTAAAAATTTCATCAACATCGGTTCGGAAACTACTGGACCGATTCACATATGCATGTCATGTGCCCAAATTTTGATTTTCATCACTGTTTGAAGAAAACTGAAACCAATTTTAATTTGCTAATATATTTTGTTGAGTGACATTTTTTGAGCCTTTTCTCGTAGTGTAGGTGTGACGGTCCCTTGGACCTTGGTTCGTATCTTTTCCTTTATAGCTCTACTTAAACACGTCTACACAAATACTCGTAGGTAAATGTGTTTGTACAGGCGCGGTCACAAATGACTCGTCACAAGTTTTGACGTGCGACTACCGTGTTACCTTTAGCCCTTCGATGTGAGGTACAGTCAGGAGCATAGATAGGTGCCAAATGTCCAACAAAATAATATGTTAAAAATGTAAGGACGGAATGGCAAAATGGTGGGTTATTTTAGATTTAACTAGACGTTACCAGCAGGATCTGCGCGCACCGCAGAACGAAATCCCCGGAACCGAACATTTTGCCGCGATAATAAGTAGTCTATGTCCTTCCCTGTGGTCTTCTTCATATATTTGCCAAATTTCATTAAAATCGGTTCTAGTTTCTGAAACTACTGGACCGATTTACATAAGCAGCTAATCCTAATCTGTAATTGATTTTACAAAATGTTATTTACGAAGTATTATGTTTTGATTTATATCACTGTTTGAAGATTTTTTTTTGTGACTTTATCCACTACTCTTTATTTTTAATAATAATAATAATAATAATAATAATAATAATAAACATTTATTTGACACACACACACACACACACACACACATTTTTCAGTTAGTTTTTCGCCACTTATATTAAAATTAAACAAACTCATTTTATTTGCGTTCTCACTAATTCATTTAACGTTAAAACATATTGCGTTATCAAAATCGGCGGTACAATCAGATAAAAAACCGTTTTAACACAAAAAGTATTTAGAAAATGCTCAAAACAAACCACGAGACAAATATAATGTCTTGTAAAAATTAATGGACACATTAAAAGGGTTATTAAATTGATATGAAAACATACATATGTAAATTATTATTGATTTAAAAATATTATTTCGTACGTGTCAAGATTGTGCCTTAGGGCCAGTCCACACCGAAACGAGACGCAGCGCTGCATTTTTGACATAGCGATTCAAAATTTCAACACACAATAAAATACACGTTTGATTCAAATTATATAGTTATAGTTCTAATGTCAAATTACACCGCTCCGCACCGCAGAGTATCCGGCCGCGACGCCGCTCTTGCAACGTAAAGGCAGCCACAGACGAGAGGCCGATCGTTTCAGTTAGAACTGACGCCTGAACGGATTCGAGCCCACACACGACACGATTTTGCATCCGTTCAGGCCGAACTGAAGGCAGACCGGACCATGTATGGGCCCCTTAACGTGTATTTTCTTGTATTGAATAAGGTTTTATTTTGAATGAATGTTTTAAAAATGCAGCGTTACGTCGCGTATTGTCTCGATTCAGTGTGAACTGACCATTAACTGGACATGAATAAAGAAAAGAAATTAAGAATGATCTTTCATGTTAGGATTAACGATTCTAAAAAACAATAAGGCACAATCAAACTAACCTACAAAATATTATAATATTTTCATTAAATCGGACAAAAGATGGCTTTGATTTTGAACAGCTCGAGCCTCGAAGTAACTCAAACACTATACAGATTTGAACTAAAATAAACACACAATCTGCCTTACTTTTTTGCCAAAGCATACACGGCTCCTTCCTTATAGATTCCTAGACGAAAAATGCTAGTAAAAAAATAAAACGGGAAGGCGAAGAGCTAAATGCAAATTTAAAATGCTTTATCAAGCTTCACGTCAAATACGCTGAAGGTTTGAAGCTCAGGTTTGAACTCAACTAAAGGGAACCGTATCGGTTATGCCCTGTCACATATGATGAAGGATTTTCAGAGAAAAGTTCGCTTAGATTTTACGTTACAACCTTTTTGTTTTCGTACATCTCATGTATCAAATCATATAACCTTCTTGATTCTGGATTCTTTGGTTGAGGCAAATAAACAAAGGGTTTATGTAGACTAGAGGTCTCCTAACTGTGGTCAAAATTCACCCTTGTTAATTCATATTATAATTTATATGTTTATACTTTGTGAGGGTTTTTTACATAGAGAAAAAATATATATATTGTGAGAGATTGACTAACGTCAAAACGTGTAACAAAATTGTATCTGTCAAACCACGGTTGTGTGTGTTAATAATCTGAGGTAAGGTGTGTTGTTGTTATTTTTATTAATTTTAGTTATTCTAACTATTATTTAAATAAATATCAGCTTTCTGCACACCTTCCTCCACATAATCTTTAACTATGCCAAATATCGTTGTACCCTCGTTAGCACAATTCTCCTAAACCTGTACTGAAAGTTTTTGCAATTTTTTTTTACCTTTAACATCGAATGTCATGATGACGAAGTAACGCATCGTTTATTTACGTGATTAAAAAAACAAAATTGAAACAAAATGTATTTTTTCGAAAGTCGCGATTCCACTTGCCCGGAAGTCGGAACCCTAACCTGGCAAGAAGAACCAGCGAAAGAATAAGCGATGTCAATATATTTTAACATCTGGCAAGCGAACTGCGAATTGCGAACGCTAGTAGATAATTTTTGTACGATCAGAATTTTCTATACTTTGGTTTAGTATTAATTTAATGCATCTATAAGCGATCATCCGAAAATCTCGTGTTACTAGTAACATTATACAAAATAGTAGCCCAACCGACGAGATTCTTCTAACGTGGCAGTTTCTTGGAGGTTATTTGCAGGGGCTTCGGCGTATGGTAAACGCTTGTCAAAACACGCATGATGTAATATGATAGGAATTATATAGGGTGCCGCTTTTGTTAAAGTAGCGTTGGGACAGTGGGCGATGGCAAATAAATTATTTTTAGGTATTTTACATAGGTTTCAGAAGTTTTAAATCAGGTGGCAGCTATTACATATTTCTTAGATCCTAGGTGAATTTTAATTGACCAGAAAAAGGTTCTAATACCATTGTGAAAAATTATCGTTGCAGTAAAAAACAATCACGGAAACTTTCAATATTCCTCCAATAATTCGTTTTTATGCTTTTGGAGCCAAGCCCCAAGTCTTTTCTTTTTAATTAGCAACAATCGAAGATAGTTTTAGCAACACCCCGTGGACGTGCACCAGTAGACAGGTATCCTGTGGGCCCCCAGCCCGCGGTGCGTCACGCGAGGTATGGAGATGGCTTCTCTGTGAATAGAGAGTAGGGACTTCCGGCGAATACTCAAACGCTTCTTAATGTTAAGGGCTCTTGAAACACGCACTGTCTCTGTATTTGCTGGACAAAGTGACAATCACATTTGACAGCTATGTATTGAAGAAGTTCTAGCAATTCTCTTATTTGACAATTAAGAAACTCTTAAAGATAAGTAATAATTATTCATTTGACATGCAGCTATTTTATCTTAACATAAAATATTTGGGACTGGGTCGTAATTCGTAACTGTATTATTGCATGATTTAATTAATTATCAGAATCGACCTTCACAACTTTTAACCTAGTGAGATAACATAATGAATGTGAATAAGACGAAACATTTATGTCATGTCGCGATATTACAGACCTGTGGTAATCTACCTGTACCATGAACTCCCAGAATATTTACCTGTGTACCAAGTATAGATTTTCATTTTTCCATGATAGAAAAATGTACAAAGGTCCGCCTCCATACACAAAGTAAAGTCAACTTGCATGCACTAAGTTATGGCTTCTCGATCTGAGGCGATGCGACAGACGCAAAAAACGGACAAAAAAACTCTGACGTGTCTATTCTACGTCTATTACGGTTAGGTCACTGATGCGGCAGTAATGTGGCCACTGGTCATAGAGGAAGATGGTGAAGCCCCTAGCCAGGTTTTAATTACTTGCAAATATGTTCGTGGACTTAGAATAGAATACTAAAGTGAATTGTTAGTGTTAAAACTTAAAATATATCTGACAGGAGCACAGACAGTAGAGACCAGTGGCACACATAAGGGCCAGTTCACAGCGACACGAGACGCTGCGCTACATTTGAAAATAGCGTTTCAAAATTGAAATTTATTCACTACACAAGAAGATACACGTTTCATTGCAAGAGTTCGAATGTCATTTCAATCAAAGTCAATATCGAAAGAGCCGCTCTTGCAATGAAACGTGTAACTTTTGTAATGAATAAAGTTCAAATTTGAATAGCTATCTTAAAAGGCAGCGCCGCGTTGCGTTGCGTATCATCGCGGTGTGAATTGATCCTAACTGTAAAACTGGCGTGAAATATCGTTTGCGTTGTATTTTTCCGAGGAATGAGGGTAGAAGTCCGGAAAATGGCAAAACACTTGTAGCTCCAGTTTTTGTGGGTCCAGACTCCAGATTTCAGACTACACCAACGTCCAAAATCGCTCAACGTTCCCCAGAAATTACAATTAGGACGACAGGTTAAATGGCGAAAACATATCAAACCATCTAAATTGCGTTCAGAAATATTCGAAATTCGCCACGATCCAAAAAATTTGTCGCGAATTAACAAAAAATGTTTCGTCGGCATTCCCACCGGGCACATAATTTACCAAGCTCTTGTATGTCAACGTTGATTCATGATGTTACCAAATCTTAAACATTTACAAGAGCTTCTTAAAATGTCATATACAATAAGTTCTTAATTAACAGAAAACAGTAATTAATATTTATTATATTAATGTTTCTGTAATGTAATAGTTACAAAAACGTTTCTGAAAAAAAAACCAAAAAGACGACTCGCGTTTGCGAAATCAATCTGTAAAATCTCGGATGTTTTACCTGCAAATAAAGAGGCGGAGAAAACATTAAGGACCATTAAAATAATTCTAAATAAATTTAACACCACGTTATATCGGTGTAAATAATTAACAATTAAGCTGGACAGATTATAATCAAACAACTTTAAATAATCAATTCTATTTATCCGATAATTTATCAACGAGATTACGATCAATCCAAAGGCTAAAAGGCGTTCAAAATGGCGGATCCAATATGGCCGCGGGTAATTTTTTTTGACAGTAAAAATTAAACTCTAATGACCAATTAAAAAGGTACTCAGCTCTACACAGTCCAAAGAAAGATCAAAGAATTGTGGTGACTTTATGCCAAAAAATTATAAAGCGACAGCCTCCGAGACCCAGGCGCATTAATTTTTCAAGTTCATGCTCAAATTTCGGGCATACGTCAATTTTTCTTATTGCGTTTATATGAAAAGGGGACTTTGGGGCGTATTTTTACCAAAATTACAAATGCAAACATGACGAAATCTAGAAAAAGGAACAGAAGGATTGGAAATTCCTGTTTAGGATTCCGTACCCAAAGAGCAAAAACGGGACAATATTACTGAGACATCGCTGTCTGTCTGTCCATCCGTCTGTCACCAGACTGTATCTCCATAACCGCAACAGCTAGACTTCAAATTTTCACAGATGTATTTCTGTTGCCGCTAAAACAACAAATACTAAAAACAGAATAAAATTAATTTTTAATTATATCCCATACAACAAACGTGGTTTTTGTACGT
Source organism: Phengaris arion (assembly GCA_963565745.1). Classification (NCBI taxonomy): domain Eukaryota; kingdom Metazoa; phylum Arthropoda; class Insecta; order Lepidoptera; family Lycaenidae; genus Phengaris; species Phengaris arion. Next base: position 42,765,475 of record OY751431.1, read on the forward strand.
TTTGTACGGATCGCACTTGGCCGGTTTTTTGTCATTAAAAAGCCCACAGTTGGAAACACTAGTTTAGACAATGAAGTCGCTAGGATAGGCTAGGACAGGATTGTTAGTTTGCATTATATATTCGACGTTTGTGAGTTCATACAATGTATTTTATACACTTTCTATACTAAGTAATGGTAATTTAATTAGTTTTAGTTATCATTAGATAAAACCTCTATGTTTATTGAGTTAATAATTTTGAAGTAAAAATGGTTATGTAACATAATACCACAAATGCCATGTTCACATAAAACTCTGGGGTACAAGTTATCATTAAGCTATAAAACCTTACATTCTATTTTAGGTGTAATAAAATGTATCTATATCTTACAACTCTATACTCTATTCAGATCAATTTTAATCTAAACGTAATCAAAAATTAATAATAACTTATTAACCGCCTCCTTTTAACAAGTCGGTTAAAAAGTCAATCAGGCCTACAGTGGGGTTCCTATGACTCCATTCCTATCGGATTCACTTACCACTTACCTTTTGAAGACCCTCATCCAAATCCCTACCAACACAGGCTAGGGCTTCCCTATGAAGGAGAACCAGCCTTCGCCACTGCAGGCCTACAATGCTACCAATATAAATGTTACTTCTTAGTTCTTGACAGTGCAATAGAAAAATACAATGACACATTAATACGGTCGAATTACATAATATGTTTCCCGCGGCTTTGCCCGCTTGAAATTGGTTTTTCAACGATATCTTTATAATAATTTTAAACTTTCATCCCCTATTTTAGCCTCTTAGGGGTAAATAAAATATTAGAAAACGCTGACATGTGTAACTCATTATTTTTCCGTACTCACTTTAAATACGAAATATCATGCATTTATGTCCAAGGAATAAAAAGTTTCATACAAACTTTTGTCCCCTATTTTACCCCCTTGGGGGTTGAATTTAACAAAATTCTTAGTGGACGCCTATGTCATTTGAGGAGTACGTGTTCGAAATTTCAAATTTCTAGCCTTAAGGATTTGGGCTGTGCGTTGATACATCAGCCAAATCCCTATCTATTTATACAGGCTAGGGCTTGCCTATGAAGGAGAACCAGCCTTCGCCACTGTTACCTTATATGTATATATAGATTTGGGTTCTGAGCAGAGTATTTTTTTAAACGATAATCAACCCTAAATATGTAGAGTGTCAGAATGATTTTATTTCGCCCAGTCGGTGAGTGGCGAGATAAAAACTCAGCGGAGACAAATTTCTTACTCGTTACGAACCGGATGCTGACACAAACTGTTTACTTTTACTAAAATACCCTCAAAATAAACGAAACTTTATCTCCTTGGGTATAAGGGCTTTATTTTGTATGCAAAAGTTTTCTTAATGTTGCGGACTCCGAAAAAAGTAAGTTTGTTTTATTATTAAGTTTTTATTTTCGATTTAATTGTGCGGAATTGTTTTATACATGTTCAGATCTTAGGATGTCTTGCAACGTTGCATATACGTGCGGCAATGTGAATATCGACTTTATGATGTAAGCAACAAAGTACATCGGTTATTTTTCGGGTTACTTTGGCGTTTGGTTTGGTGAAATCTTTATTTATTTAACGCTAAACCCCGTAATTGGTCCTCAACACGCCGCGCATATCGGCTCCGTAATTATGTGGCATTGTTCTAAAATTTTACATGGTACAGTCACCGGCATAAATACGAGAATAAACCGGGAAACGAGCAAACAGATCGCCTGATGGAAAGCAACCGCCGCCCATGTATACCTGCAACACCATAATGAGTTCCCGGTCATCTTCAATGAAGCTAATTAATCCGGTCGATCCAGCCCGCTCGTCTCGAAGCACGGCTCTCGACGGCCAAATATAAAAATACTAGATTTTGCCTGCGACTTCGTGCGCGCAAAAGGAATTCTCGAGGTAACCCCGTGGTATATTGTATATCTGTGCCAAATTTCATTAAAATCGGTCCAGTAGGTTCGGAGCCTATTCGATGCAAACAAACATACAAACAAACTACCTCTTTATTATATTAGTATAGATAACTGGTTACACAGACGAGAGGAAAATGTTGGTCGTAGGGACGCCCGCATTGTTAATCTATTCGGAGATAAACGTTAGCTCGCCTGCGTTTGACAGCTGGCGGGAAATAAAAGGATGATAGCATTGATATTTTATGTAGGAGCATTGTAGGTCAATAAGTAGGTTAATTGTTAAAATGTAGGTAATGTAAAATCCTTTCAAGAGATACGTTGGTAGTTGATACTTTATAGTACCACAGATTAAAGAAAGAGGAACAGATAAACAGCTACATAGTAGCATTCAATTACTACAAGCATACGGTATGTCCAGGATTATGTGGAACTTTGAAGGTGGCGTCAAAATGTTCAAATTTGGATCGATTTGGATCGTTCTATTAAAGCTGTTTCTCTCTACGTAAGTATATAATATGTCACCGTAAAATTATTTAAACCGTTAGATTGTAGTATACCTAGCAATATTGTAAAAAATTGTCGAAAGATTATTTGCAATATAATATTATAATATAATCTAACGAAAGATAATGCGTTAAATTGTAAGCTACTGCTTACAATTTAACGTTCGGTTTTACAATTTTCGACATTTTACAATCGCGCTAGTTATATTACAATCTAACGGTTTTTACAATTTGACGGTGACATAATATATATTTTCTAATCTGTGATAGTATTATGCAGTTCAGCAAAAGAAATCGTATTGAAGACTAAGATTTGTTTCTCAATTCAAGGTTTCTTCCATTAGGTCATTGAATCGGTCACGGACTGATTCGATGACCCAATGGAAGAAACCTTCAAATTAGAAGAATCTTTCTCATCATCATCATCGCACATCTAACATCCCGTAATTGTTACCATGCTACCACATGGCCTGCTGCTGGATGGCTGAAACTGATTCAATGACCCAATTCATTTTATTCGTTTGTATTAAAAGAGATATTCATACGACGTACAGCCAATTACAACGGTGCGTCGTCGATTTTCACAACGCACTACGCAGTGTCGTGACTTCATACCAGTGGCGTGGGGTTCCTGTCACTCCGTTCCTATCGGCTTCACTTACCACTTACGAGTACCTTTTGAAGACCCTCAACCAAATCCTTACCTATTATACAGGCTAGGGCTTCCCTATAAAAGAGAACCAACCTTCGCCTTCATACTGTTGTACAGTGCGACCACGTTCCTAATGGCTCTCAGCAATCATCGTTTTTTGGGTTACGTACCCAAAGGGTAAAACGGGACCCTATTACTAATACTCCGCTGTCCGTCCGTTTTCCGGCCCGTCTGTCACCAGGCTGTAGCTCATGAACCGTGACAGTTAGACAGAAGACATGTTCACAGATTATGGTGCTAATATAATAAAAAACACATAATTAAATAAATATTTAAGTGAGGCTCCCAATTCCCATACAACAAACGTGTTTTTTGTACGGAACCCTTCGCGCGCGAGTCCTACCCGCACTTGGCCGGTTTTACTATGATAATGACAGACGATGTAAGTAATTTTTTGAAGGCCTCTGTGGTTCAGTGGTTAGCGCGTTGGCGCTCAAACCGAAGCTCGCGGGTTCGAATCAGGCCACGCAACAAAAAGTTTTCATGGGATCAAAAATTGACGTGGTGTGAAATCGTCCATCGGATATTATAAAAAATGGAAAAACAATGATTCCCGAACTTGTAATAAACGACAATTTGTGATCGCGAGTGTACTGCATATAAATAGGGACGATGTTTGATGTTGTTGTGACCACGACAGGTGGGGTCAGGCCCAGATTGACGTATCTGATAGCTAATTTATTAAACGAACGGCGATAACACGTACAATTTGTATGAACGGTGGTCTTTTTTATTTACCTGTACCCAAAATATTTACACTTTTTTATTAACCTGTACCAAAACCCTTTTTTTCACCTGTACCCCGCAATTTACGCTAATAAGTTATTTGCACTGAAATGTCCGGCCAAATTAAGTTGAATTTCATTTCCGAGGGTCTGATTTGATAGTATCTAACGATTTATATATAATGCTACTTCTTGGGATGCAATAAGTGCGCAACATATCATTATGTTTTAATTGGTTTGGCTCTTAGGGTTTCGTACCCAAAGGGTAAAAACCCTATTACTAAGACTACACTGTCCGTCCGTCTGTCTGTCCGTCTGTCACCAGGCTGTATCTCATGATCCGTGATAGTTAGACAGTAGAAATTTTCACTGATGATGTACCTATTTCTGTTGCCGCTGTAACAACAAATACTAAAAACAGAATAAAATAAATATTTTAATTAGGCTATTTACAACATTTGAAAAACATTTTAAATGTGAATGTTTGACAGGATGGATGGATGGACATTTGTTACTCTTTCACGCAAAAACTACTGAACGTATTTCGATGAAATTCGGGATGAAGTTTAGGCTCTGGATTAAAATATAAGCTACTTTTTATCCCGATAAAGTACAGTTTTCCCGTGGGATACTCGATACTATATTTACGCGGGAGTAGGCGCGGGAAAAAGCTAGTTATATTTTATAATTTTACAATTTTTGCCTACTAGTGCGTTTCAAGGCCGCGGCATAGGATTTGCAGGCTGGACGGTCGATATAGCGGATATACATGATATGGGTTTTTTTCCGGCAGTTTACCTCTCTCCAACTGACAGACAAAGATGCAAAGCAAATAAAACAAATTAAGACGAAGTTTATGCTTCTAGAAGTTTTGAAACTTTGCGTAACAATGTTGTATTTTCATTTAAATTATATATTTTTTTTAAAATATTATACAAAAATACCTATATTTACAGAAGGAGATTTCCTCACTGACTGACTGACATAATATTATACATAGACTCACGCACAGCCGTAACCGCTAACGGTAGGTGTGATTTTTGGACATTAGTTTTAAGTTAGCGAAATAGGGGTTGAAAGTTTTGTATAGAAAATCTTTTCATCTGCACCGATTTTGATGAAAATTCAGATATATACTTACCAATACATATTATTAAGAATGTGTTTCATGGTTTATTAGAATTCATCCTCTGAGAGTGTAAAATAAGGGATAAAAGTTTGTATAAACATATTTTAAATCTGTCCCGATTTCTATGAAATTTTATATTCAAGGTAATAAATAAAAAGCATTGTATACAATATTTTTTTAGATTCGTCCTCTAATGGGGTGAAATAGGGGTTCAAAGTTTGTGTATTGAAATATCGACAGCTAGACGGTTTGCGTTGAATTTGGGTAGTTAAAGATTATCATGATATAGAGTTATTATCATGTAGAAATGCGTTCAATTAGGATTTTTGAAATTCATCTTGGGGTGCAATGGGGGTCACGCGGTCGAAGTCACGCGCAAAAGCTAGTTTAAAATACGCATCAAGTCTGGGTCGAACACTAGTAAAACCGCTATGCGTTAGTGGTGAGACTAGCGTCTGTTAACCCTCGGGCGACGGGTAACCGACACCTGCAAATAATAGGGTTAAAGAACATTAGACCTTGACAAATGATTGATCCTGATCTGATTACCATTTAAACATGTGAACAAGCATTTAAAACTGTAATTAAATAACATTTAAAGAAATAAATTTCAAAACTTTATTTACAATTAAAAATGTTACGTTATTTGAGCTTGCATTTATTTCAAAATCATTTACAATAATAGGAGCGAATAAAATGTGAAATTTAAAACGCGTTACTTGAATTTGGTAAAAAATTCCGAAAGTATTTTCAGATAATCTAAAAGCTATTTAAGCCTAAACACCTGTTTCAAAATCTTGTAATAGGTGTCAGATAGCTTATTTGGTAGTTTTATCACTGCTTACTTTGTATCTAACGATAGAGACAAAACATATAAATAAGCTATCTGACATTTATCAGTAGACTACGAAAAAGGAGTCAGGACTAAAGGTATGGTATAGTCCTACTATACTATATAGAAACTATACTATATATATATATATATATATATATATATATATATATATATCCAGCAAAGTGCCCGTATTGGGTGACGGTAATGCTTGTAGCCAAAGGCCCGACTCCCACTTCTCCGCAGCTAACAGGCGAGCCTGCTCCACAGGACTGGAGGACGTATTAAGAAGATTATATATATATATATATATATATATATATATATATATATATATATACTATACTATACTACTATAGAAACCGGCCACCGTCATTGAAATCGGTGTGGAGGAGTTATTTGTTATAAGTAGATTTCATAAAACTAGATGGAATTGTCTAAATTCAAACCAACGTTAAACCCGTTTTGATTGGTCCAATAAAAGTAAAATGTTAATCACGAGAATCTCCGTCTGTAATGCAACGTTTCCTTGGTGACAGACTAAGTTCACAGCGCGACGATACGCGACGTTCCGACGCTGCATTCTTAAGATAGCTAATCATAATTGAACTTTATTCTCTACACAAAAAGATACATGTTTCATATGACATCAGTCATACACTGCACATGCGCTGTGCAGCGCGGTGCAACATGACATTCGAACTCTTACAATGAAACGTGTATTTTCTAGTGTATTAGATAAAGTTAAATTTTGAATAGCTAGCATAATGCAGCGCAATATCGCGTAACGTTTCGTTTCGGTGTGAATTGACCCTTATGGACGATTTCCACGGCTCGATTTTTCGCCGCGCCGTCTAAATGGCACCACGGCTAGGCAATGTTGTTTTAATAAATGGTGTGGCGATTTGCGAAGCAACAAGCCGCACAACGAAAATCGACCCGTTATCCACAAAACCCTCAACTAACCCTTTGGCTTTTCGTCTGCTCTTCGTCAAAAAACTACTTTTTCTATCTAATCAGTAATTAGATGTTCAGTGATTGGATTCCTGTTGTAATCAGTGCAATGTAGATCGTTCGTCTGTACCGAAATAAATCCCGCAGATGTGCCGCGCTGTCTGACGCGACTTCCGCTCAGCTATTTGTAGAGTTAGGTTGCGGCCATATTGGAAAATTATATCTAATTGATTATTTTATATTTTATTCGAAATCACGAGGGAACATTTGGCCTCGATAAAATGTAGCCTGCGTGAGCGAGCGCGGAGCCGACGGCAAAAGCTAGTACCTATAACATAATAAAGTTATAGATCGGACATATAGTGGTATACTATTTCTTTAAATTAAAAAATAAAACAGTTTCTCTCAATCAATCGGTCTAATTACCACCACTATTGTAATGAATAGGTAGGTACCTAAGTTTTTAATTACAATTGTTATTTTCATTTCTTATTGTATAATGGGATGTGCTGTACGCATTATCCATTTAATTTCCCTAGCAAAATTTGGAAACTGTAAACTACTCTATAAATTTGAAATGATCATAATTATTCAACGAAAAAAACGTAAAAACCCAACTCTATCAAACCATTTTGATGTACCCAGTGTCACTCTCACAACTGATGAATCTAAGGCTATCTCTCAAGCTCAAATGCGACAAGCCGTGCTCTAGAGCGTGCCAAACAAATATACATACACTCGAAAAACATAACCCTTCTTCTAGCGCAGTCTGTATGTTAAAATAAATGTTCTTTTGATGATATCTCTACCATCTATACTAAAAGAGTAGAGTCTGTGTCAATGCTACAGTCAACCTTCAAAGTGTTATCCTCTATAGAAATATTCATCCTCCATTATAACCGCGCCCTACTAGCTACATTTGTTATGAATATCGCACGTACACTATCTACGGATGTGCTGCACGCTCCATTTGATTTACTGATTTACTTTAATTAACAAATTAACTATCAATCTAGGCAGAGCACACACTGACAGATTCTAGTTATTAGAGCTAGGCTGTGCATAAGGCCGCGTTCATAATTATACTAAGCGGCGCACACACATATACTAGTTGTAAGCCTGCTTTCATAATAATATTAAGTTATGCATACACTGCACTGCGCTCTACCTGAGGTGAGATATTTCACGGCCTAGTACGTTTGCCATTGCAATGAAAATTTACTAAATTCATTGTAGTAATCAGAAAATTTCATGAAGTTAATCTAATTGAGATAATACATAACGTACAGTGTTCAATGTACCTAGCGAATAATTGATAATGTGAAATACATAATTTTTGATAAGTGTCGGGAGAAAACGAAAAGACTTGCCAAGAATTTATAATACACAAAATATCACTTTGCATGAGCAAGCAGCACTTTTCAAGCACGCGATTTTTTGGCAAGATATTTTATGCTGCATTTAATTGGAGGAAGACGAGAATCATTTAGTTTTTAAATAAGTCTTATAAAGTAACTCTCTAATTTGTAAGATATGATATCTACGTAAATTGATACAAACCCAATTTTATATTGTATTTAAATGCAAAATAATTGTTACGTTTTTTAGTTTTTAAATACGTCTTATAAATTCACTCTCTAATTTGTGAGATATGATATCTACGTAAATTGATACAAACCCAATATTATGTATTTAAATGCAAAATAATTGTTTCCAACTACTGCACTCAAAGTCCCAAAAAACTCGCCGCATATTTTTCGAGGCATTCAGAAAAAAAAGTTTCGATACCTCCTGGAGATTAAGCTCAAACATATTGATAACGAACCCTGTGCGAGACTAGACATAAAAAGTACAGAAAAATGATACCAAAACGGCACAAAAATTCATTTCGTCTATATCGCAAAACAAAGAAAAATTCCACCGCGGGCGTTGTTAAAAGGTGTTCCGTTGCCAAAACTAACTCCTTTTTTTCGTGTCTCGTTTTTTTTACACATTCCCCGATCTCGTAGCCATGTTTAGACAAATAAAACAAGAAGGCCGGTTCGAGTGATCAGTTGGGACAGTGGGTGTTTGGAAATAGCGGCCTAATGCGATAATCCTTTAATTGCCGCCGATATTGTCACACGGATTAGTTAACTGTTTTTAGGTTATGCAATCATCTGTCATAGTATCGTCGTCATCACCGACATGTGTCCGTTGCTGGGGCCGAGCCCTGCAACGAATTAATTCAGCAGAAAGATGGAACAGTATATTCGTCGTCAAGATGACGATGAAATTGGTTGGATATTAAAATATCATTATTCTCATTCACACGAGATCGAATGATAAATATCCCAACTCTGTCCACTATTCTACACGAATAACCCTAAAATATCACAATAAGACCAAGCGGTGTTGTGAAATTCACACGAGCGAGGTCCAGGCAAAAACAAGCTGTCACGCTCCTTACAGGCGAAAAGTCGCCAGGATTTTGTTTGCTTTTGTTTGAATATCAGCTATCCACTCGGATTCACCTGCATGCAGCAAAAATATTAGCTTAAGATAAGACATTTTCTTTTACAATAATCTGATAGGTCACTTACGATAGTATAGATAGGAGACAGTTTATTTTGTTACCGACTGCCAGTCTAAACCTTAAATCCGTAGTACTACAAGGAACCCTTATAGTTTCGCTCTGTCCGTCCGTTTATTTGTCTGTTTGTCTGTCTGTGGTATAGAATTGTGTATAGATCTCGGTTTTGGCATCTAATAATAATAATTAATATTTCAGGGGTGGCTCTCCAATCTCCATACATTTCAAGTTGGGATGAAAATTATTTTTTCATTCTACCCCATCGTGTTCTACTCCTCCCCATGCAATGCGAGGGGGGGGGGGGCCTCGCATTTCTTAACTATAATAGAAACTTGTAAGTTTCCATGCTGATAGATCATATTAAAAATTCATTAGGAAAAATATTTTGAACGCAATCGGACAATAACTTTTGAAGTATTTTAAAGAAAACCTAATGCGCGTAAATAGTTACAGAACCTACCTTAGACATGTCCTGGAGGCGCTCTTGGTTATTTATTTCTTTTCTTCGCTAGAAATCGAATCGTCCATTCTCCAGGAAGGACATCTTCTAATATGCCACAGTCTAGTGGGTCAGATTGAATTCCCTACCGGATGCGTGTAACAGGGTTAGCACAGACTGACCAGGTCAGGTAAAAGCCTCTTAAAGACCTCCTGTTATTCAATTTCCGTTGGACTAGACACTAGATGGTTGATGTTCCTATAGGCTTGTTTATGAATCGAAATACATAGAATCTAGCAAATGAAAGTTAAACCCGAGAAATGGCGGCAAATTAAAAAAAAAAACTAAGGGTGGCAACCGTAGATGTATTATATTAAAAACAGGGTGGCAGCATTCTAATTCCTTTGTTAAAGGTATTATTATTAAAAAGTAAGTATAAAATAAATACTAAAATGATAAATAAAATGTGAAATAATACATTTATTTCTTTAATTCATTTAGATAAATAATAGATCCTTCAATACTTTTTCTATAAATCACATATTATTTATTAATAATTCAAGTAAAAATTACAGATTTTTTGTCAAATTTTGGTTTGTCAAATTGACTTTGAAGGTCGTATAGTTGCCAAGTTAAATATTTGCAAATAACCCAGGTTCAACTTTCGTTTGCCAGACCCTAGTAATACTTTAATTGGAAAATAATATGTACTTTTCCATTACTTTGAATAAAATTTAACTTATATCTTATAAGCCAGGATGACTATGAATAAAGATGGCCAAAAAAGTGTGTTCTTCTGGACTCGGAAAGAAAAACAAAGTATGTCGTTCTTGCGCCAACTAACTTTAACACTTCTAATACAATAATACTATACTTCAGTCTGTAGAACAATAGATATAATATACCGTAAATATTTGATAAAGATTTTGCTACACAATGAAAGTATTAACAATGAAAAGATGAAGTCACGAAGATTGAAATTAGAATGTTGGCACTCAAAACTAATGAGACGCCATAGACACGACTAATGACTAATCAAAATAAACGTCACCTTGTCAAGTCGGGACAATTTATCTTGTCAAGTGGAAACAATCTTGTCAAGGTACAATGACATAATGTGATTATGTAAAAAACGACGCTAATAAGCCGGCCACTCGCCTCCGAATTACTTACGAGGGTACCAGACATCTAGCCGCGTTTTGTTTTATGGACAGCGCAAACGGGCGATTTTTGTATCAATATTATCACATGAGTAAAAAGTTTAATGAACATGAGTTTTTAAATAATGCAAACAGTTACACGTGAAATATTAATATAAGGTTGTAAAATTAGGCAGGTTTATCATTTATAATTATTAACTATTATAAGTGCAAATTTTTTAAAAATTGAGTTGAGATGTCAGGGTTCTAAGATTAACATTTTTGGAAACGTCTCAGTCTAATCTATTTCGATGTAAGTATAAAGTGTTTTATGCGGTCCTTTCTTTGGCACGAAAGGGCCTGCTCAACCGGAGAGATATCTAAGCTTCACAGAAAGCCATCGTGAAATAACAGAAGTAGAAAAGAAGCGAGTGTCGCCTTGTAATTAAGTGAGGTTTAAGGGTTCCGTGCCCAAAGGGAAAAACGGAAACCTATTACTAAGACTCCGCTGTCCGTCCGTCTGTGCGTGTGCTTGTCTGTCACCAGGCTGTATTTCATGAACCATGATATGCTGCCGCTTTATCAACAAACACTATGAAACATAATAATAATATATTAGAGTGGGGCGCTCCCATAGTTACCAACAACAAACGTGTTTTTTTTTTTGCCTTTTTGTACGGCACATTACGTGCGCGAGTCCGACTCACACTCGGCCGGTTTTTTTTATAATAGCAGTTTTAAAATCGTCCGTCTGCAGCGTCCACCGCGAGACCCTTATCTAGCATCGTACCCGTGTCACAGAGTTTGACGCGACGGCTTAAGATCCCGCGCATACTAAGTGCTTTACGTATTCCCATCAGAATGTCCGCTTGTGTATGTGTATACTACCCTTTAGTGTATGCTCGCCAATGTCATTTTATATATCTACTTAGCCCCGAGTTTACAGTGCTATAAACGTGCTTAAGCTAAACCCGGATTCGATCTATCTCTCATTCAATATTGGAACTAGAGAGACAGATCGGAAACCGTAGCTCAACGTTAAACGACGTTTTACTACATGGATGAAATGAGGGCTTAGTAATTAACATTACAGAGTATAATAACTACTCTGTTCAGATTCAATTTCATCTAAGCAAAAATAAAAATATTAATTCGGACCAAATTAATGCCTCATTGTATTTCCTTATTACACTGTAAATAAAGTAACATAGGCATTTTATATTGTTCTCCTTGTTTATGTTAAGATTAAATTGGATTGTTTATGTTAAAATTTAGATTTTTTTAATAAGCTTTATAGTGCAAATGAGGTGAAAAACACTCTTGAAACAAGTGAGATCCTTTTTCTTCAGTGGCTGTACTTCTCTAACACGTCGGTTATCGTACATTGTAAGTGGTATCTATTAAGGCATATAAACAATAATTACTAGCTGTTTCCCGCGGCTTCGCCCGCATAAATGTACTATCGGGTATCCCGCGGGAGTACTATACTCTTCCGATATAAACAGTAGCCTGTGTTTTAATCCAGAGCCTGATCTACTACCATACCAAATTTCATCAAAATCCGTTCAGTAGTTTTTGCGTGAAAGAGTAACATCATCCATCCATCCATCCATCTTCACAAACTTTCACATTTATAATATTAGTAGGAAATAAAGTAAAACGAACCTATTTATTAAAAAAAATAACCAGTAATTACTGGTTATTTTTTTAATAAAAAGGTTCGTTTTTTACATTTTTTTTTAATAAATTGACCGCAATTGCTTGGTAAAATAATTTATTAGCTGTTTGTGAGGGTGTTGACCAGGTTTTATTGACAACTAGCTGTCGCCCGCGGCTCCATTTATAGACAAATCAATATTAAAAACCTTCCTCTTAAATCACTCTGACTAACATAGAAAAGACAGGATAATACGTAACAATTTAATTAACATTATATCTAGCAATATCCCGCGAAAATATACCGACAACCTGCAAGCAAATGTGTGAGTGGACGCTCAAGCATGCGTAAAGCACCTCCCTCCTCCCACACTGCTTATGCGTACACTCAGAAACAAGATCGTGCAAACACCACCACCACATAAGCAACAATGTCAGCAAGATCGTGCAAGGTCCATATAGGTTGAAAAACTCTAATTAAATTGTATGCTATGGCATTCTGGAAAGTAACGCGTAATTCTATTAACTATTTAACAATACGTTACAGAAAAACCATGTTTCCAATGTCTTTCGGGAATCGCCGTTCTTCATACATTGTCCTATCCATCGTCATTTTCATAAAAAAACAATGATTGCCGAGGGTCATTTGCAAAATGGTCGTACTGTACGTAGATTAAAAGATCTAACCGTACCGTTTTTTTTTAATATTTCACTGCTTTTAAACCTTAAATAACGAGTTAAATGAGGTCTTTATCAATATACAGACTGTTTATGCGTTAGATTTTAAGTTAATTTTCTTAAGGAACTTTGGTTCTCATATGGCATACTAGATGGCGCTGATTTGCCGCTAGATCACGCTATAGGTAAAGCGAACCTATTTGCATAAGATGTTTATGAGAGCCTTACTAATGTGAAGTATTATTGGGTTGTAAACCAATCAAGAAAAGGATTGTGTGGTTTTATGAAACCACGGTAAAAGTGAAACTTAATAACAACAAAATAGCGTGGAGCACTGGCACAAATGAGTACTAGTCTATACACTACACGGTCAGCTGATGCGAACTATTAGGCGCCGCCATATTGGCCTCGGCTGCTCTGACGAGCGCCTTTCACGTTATCCCTACTCCGCGGCCGACCGTCACGCGACATGCAACACACAGACGAAAAAGTTTGAGATGATGTAATAAAAGTTTCACTTTAAAAACTATCTGCTAAAATATAGCTAACATTTTATGTTAGCTATGTTTTTAGCAGATATAACAAAAAAGTAACAGAGTAGATAAAACAATTGACAATGGCGTATTCGTTACGTTATCGAATGAAAATTGTATTGGCGCTGTCATGATTTTCATACAATTCTCATGCGATAACGTTACGAGTTATCAATTCCTAAAAATGACATCCTTTAAAGGCATCACAGACAGCGGAGATACTATAATATATCAAATTACAGTACGTATTAAGCAAATTATAGTAGATATTTAAAGGGCGTCACAGTCTCACAGACGGCGAGGATTCCTACTACGAGTATAATATTTTATCATAAGATGACTAGATATATTTCACAGTAATATTATTACAATACGTAATATGAAAATATATTATAGTATCTTAGCCGTTTATGATAGTTCATACAAACTGTATAGCGAGCGACAAAAATCTTAACAAAAAATATTATAGTATCTTCGTCGTCTGTGATGACTGATGCCCCTTACAGAAGACCAACTTCCATTAAAAAGGCATTCCAAATATGATATTTGGCTACTTAAATATAATTTTCTCCAATCTCTATCCTCTGATCTTGGAGCAGAAAGCGGCTGACCGTTTTTGTCCGGGACAAATATCTCAGATTATAACACGACACAAATACGTCCTAATGAATAGGATTCCCGAATTTGGCGGCAAAAAGTACGAAAAAGACGACACAGAATTTTAAAAGCTACTAATTACCAACTGTAATTTTATATGAAGCAAAACCTGAGGTTCCTGCTGTAAACACACGGGAATATATTTTAAAAGGAAATCGTTCGCAAAAAGACCTGCGACGATATTCACTCTCATATCGAGCCTCGGTTGTATTCTTATTTCTTTGTTATTTTTATCGATATTTGTCCTGAGACAATGCACTGTTGCAAAATCGGAAATTGCTTTAAACTGTACGTAAATTTCTATACGAGTGTGTCACGACTCACGTGCACTAAGATTGTTTAAAAAAGGTGCCTTTTATCTTTATCACGTTTCGTCCTGCTTACAGTTTTACTATTATAAATGGGAAAGTTTGTGAGGCTGGATGGATGGATGGAAGTTTGTGACTCTTTCACGTAGAAACTGCAGTACGGATTTCGATAAAATTTGGTATGGTAGTAGTGTAGTCTCTGGTTTAACACATAGGCTACTTTTATACCGAAAAAGTAGTGTTCCCTGGGATAATGTATTTAAGTGGGTGGAGCCGAGGGCAAAAACTAGTAATTTTGTATTGTGAGAATGAAGCTATCTGGCAAATGGCTGATCTCTTAAATATATTTCAGAGGTACAGCGATTTGTTTATAAAATTTCGCAAGTCTTGTAAAAACGCTCCGTACAAGTCGTACCTAACTGTGACGTCACTATTAGGTAAAAGCGTATGAAATATCCGCAGGAACTTAATATTTGTAAATATCTCCGAAATGTATGCGTTTAAGTTCATACCTACCATAGTGAATGTTTTGTATAATATGATGTAAGTAAAATAATTAGGTATATAGGTTTTTTACTAATTCGGCAAAATATTTTGGAAACTTTATTGTATTTTTAGATGTATTTTATTACTAAACTACAGATGAAATATATATTTTTTCGTTTATCAAGTAGTAATACCTCAGTATTTTTGAGTATATAAATTTAACTAATGATTTTACGTCATGTAGTCGTCTCCCCTATTATATTTCTTTCAAAACTTGATTTTCAAGGCAAATCTATGTTAATTTTCATATTATACCTACTATTGTTTGCAACCTGAAGGTCGATTCTGCTAATTAAATTCTGCAATTATACGGTCAGTTAATTACGAGAATTGGGGTTCTGTATAAGTGTATAAAAAGTTAGTATAAATCATGCACGAGTCTGCGATTTTCGATCCGAATATATTTCAGTATGATTTCAACCACCGAAAAAGTATTCATTTTATACAGATATAATCAGAAAATGACCGTCGATAGATCGCTGTGTCTTCGGCAGGCGACAGCATACCACCATCTTGTAAACCTCCCGCAAAAAACAGCCAAACAAATATAGCTCGCATCGCTCTGGAACAAGTTTCAAATTCCATTAATCAAAACTTTGGGTGTAGGTTACAAATTATGTACAATTTATTGAGTTTAACACTTTGTAATAGGATTCAAAGTCGCGCGAAAGTTGTAGTCTGGCACTAAGGGTATGTTACACTGAAATTATTTAGCCAATTGAAGATAAGCTGATTTTAATAGTTATTAGCAAGCCTTTTTTATCACTTCTACTTTAGAGGGCACGTTAATTCTAGAAAGTTGTGAGTCCATAATTTTTTAAATTCATTCATTTACAGTTTTTATCCCACACAAAAACCCTGTGTACAATAACGGCTATTTTTGACAAAGATATAAATCGTCTATCTAAGCCAGGAGCAGACTGAAAACTGCGCAAAGGCACAGATTACTAAATACATAGGTATTTCGGAAGCAGAAGCTATTTAGGTAAACCATGGGTTACATAATTATAATTACACAACCAGAGGACCTAGCAGGATCATTTGACAGCGGCGTAAACCTAACGTTATCGAATGAAATTCGTATAGGCGCTGTCATGATTTTGGCAGATTTACATTCTATTCTCATTCGATAACGTTACGTTTACGCCGCTGTCAAATGTTCCCGCCAGGAACACAGAATTACTTTTTACGGATAGTAATCCTATACTATTTGCCATCTATTTGTGGACGAGGCCATTTTGCTGATTTGTCCCCTAGCTCCGGAAGGATGCGTCTGTGGTTTCTACCAAATTATAAAAAAGTCCCCACCTCTCGATATTACTTTTCATGCATTAAGGGCCCGAAGCCCAATTCTCGTAACTATTTTTGATCGTAATCCTGTTTCAGTCCGCGCGGTGGCGCAATCACACACGCGTCTATCGCACGCGAACGAGCGAGACAGCGCGCGGGCCGAAACAGGATTATGATCACAATTGGGCTTCTGTTGATAAGTGCCAGATAGCTTATATGCAATTTTTGTCTCTGTCGTTCGATACACAGTAAGTAACGACAAAACTTCCGAATAAGCTATCCGACGCTTATTTGAAGATTGTGAAACAGTTTATAGTATTATCTTTTAAATTCTGTAATCCTAGGCTTAACTATATCAGCAGCGTTTATCATACAATTTAAATCTCAGTCGAAACAAGCAAAAAAAAAACCTAGACTCTTTATTTCTTATTCTCTGGGCGTCCGATATCAAAATACCGTCCATACAATAGACACATCGGTATGTAAATAGTGGAGGGATAAAAATAACCCGGTAATTAGTTAACCCTCCGCTGCAGACAAATCGAACGTGGGAATTAACTGACCAAATTATTGCCGGAACAGGGAAATCTTACGTTCTATTTTACTATTATGGATAATAAGTTTATTGTGTGTTATTTGTATTAAAAATAAATTTTAGGAGTGTCAATCATGTTATAGATACCTATTATGTTTAATTAAAGTTTGTTTTTTTATGATTATTATTAAGTTATATGGTAAGTATGCAGTTTCGGGTAAAGCATTACATATTATTGACATAACAGCCTCCGTGGTCTAGTGGTTAGAGCTTGGCTCTCGACTCGGAGGTCGTGGGTTCGATTCCCGCATTGGAACAAAAAAAAAATGGACAAATCAGGCTGATCACCTTATTGTCTGACAAGAAAGATGATCCATGCGTCGGATGGGCATGTAAAAAGTCGGACCTGCGCCTAATCTCTCGCCAGTCATGTCCGTTATCCGTCCCACTGGGTTACGAGAGTAAAGGAGGAGAGAGTGCTCTTGTGTACTGCGCACACACTTGGGCACTATAACATAACTCCTGCGTAGCTGGCCTGGTTTCAATGAAACAGGCCACCGTCACCGAAATCGGTGTGGGAGCTATTATTATTATTGACATAATATTAATTATTACTAGAGGTCGAAATGCGCCCATAATAGTTAACACATTATTGAGTTAGAACTTCATAAGGGTCTTTAGCTCCTTAAATAGAAAAAAGAAATAAAATATACATGTTGAAAACGTCAACGAGTAACAAAATTGTATAATCAAACGAACGGTAGTGTGTGTAAATAATGTGAGGTAGTGTGTTGTTGTCATTTTAAGCTATTGCATAGCTTCTATCGCGGGCCTTGAGCGCGGGGACCGAATCCAGAAATTCCGTAACGAAAAAACCTCACGCTCCCCACTCCGACGGGCACGGAGGTGTGGCTTGAAGGCCGTGCATCGTCTAACGTCGTTTCAGTTCGGCAGTCTTCGACACGGCGTTGTGTGCGTGCGATAATGCTATGCAATAGCTTTACCGCGGCAGTCCCCGAGTGCCACACGTATTTTTATTAATTTTATGTTATTCTACACATTATTTACCAAATATTAGCGTTCTGTACATAATTTCTCCACACAAACTTTACCTAATTTACCGGCAAAATTTCATTCTACTCCGGTGTCACATTTCCTGTTAAACTGTACTAAAAGTTTTGTCGCTTCACGTATTAATTAATTAATATAAAATGATAGATTTGCTAATGTTGTAATAATCGCAAATCAAACACTTTTTTACCCAAATCCATCTAAACAACATAAAATAATAAATAATATTTAAAAAATATATGTTGTCTGCAGCTCCATTGCTTCCTCTGTTCCTTGGCTACGCCATGGTCGTAGGCGGGAGTAACAATTAAAGATATTACCGCTACGCCCACCAAAAACAAAGCCTTATCTCTGAATCAATCCTCTAACTCATCTCTTCTCGTACCACTTACCCAATTATGGTAAGAAACTGGTGAAGAAATTGTCAGTAGCCCAAGCAGGAACCATTGACAACTACGTATTCGTAACGTTATCGAATGTCAATTGTATGAGAGCTGTCATAATTTTCACACAATTCTCTTTCAATAAAGTTACGTAGTTGTCAATTGTTCCTGCCAACCCCACAGTTGTCTGAGCACACATTTTAGGGTTTTCGTAAAGTAGCAATTGTATTCTGGAGTTAAATGATTTGTCGATATTATAGATACTATAGATACTAAAACAGCTTTCATAGAAAGATCCAAATCGATCCAAAATTGAAAATTTTGACGTCCCCTTCAACGGCCCATAATTTGTCTACACAATCTTGGACACATCGTAGTAGTGCAATCAAATCGAAAGCTAAATATGTAGCTGTTTATCTCTTCCTCTTTCTTTAATCTGTGACCTCGCTCTGCATCTTTTACCGGTTATGTAATGTTGAGAGCTCCGTGGCCTAGTGATTCGCACTCGAGAGAGTGCAAGTTCGATTCCCAGTTTTGTCGTGTACCAATGAGACTTTTTCAGATCTCAAGTACATTATACGGACGCTCCAACGGTGAAGGAAAACATCGTGAGGAAATCCACACATGTTTGGCCCCAGACGTATTGGACCAGTCATTCCTCTGGACTAGGCTGACTGTGTTGTGAGAATGAAGAGAAACCTTCTAATTATAGGTTTTCAATGTTTTGATTTGACGATGCATTATTATCACAAGTGACTACTTCATTCATAGCGTTGGCTTATCATAGGAACACTGTCCCCTATTAATAATATAATGCCTCCGTAGTCTAGTGCTTAGAGCTTGGCTGTCGACTCGGAGGTTGTGGGTTCGATTCTCGCATTGGAACAACAACAGGCTGATCACCTGATTGTCTGATAACAAAGATGATCCATGCGTCGGATGGGCATGTAAAAAGTCGGACCTGCGCCTGATCTTTCGCCAGTCGTGTCGATTATCCGTCCCTCTGGGTTATGAGAGTAAAGGAAGAGAGAGTGCTCTTGTGTACTGCGCACACACTTTTGGCACTATAAAATTACTCCTGCGTAACTGTGGTTTCATTGAAGCCAGTTCAATAAAACCGGCCACCGTCACCGAAATCGGTGCGGAGTTATATATTAATAAAATATTTACACCACGGATACGCTAATCCATGTTACTGTTTTTGTCTGTCAAGTGTCTTTTACAACCTATTAGACAAACACATTGGTTTTATTAAGATTAAAGTATTTTTCATTTGTTCTTGCTACGATTTGAGGTTGCTCTTCAAAAATTAGACGGTGTACCAACGAAGCAAAACATTTATGATCACAGTACAAAAACTATAATTATTGTGGTGATTAAAAAGTGCGCGTCACAATTAAGGTGTAATTAAAGAGCTGATTGTCCAAAATTCCGTCTTGTCACATTGTCTAAATGCCCAGAAGCTCGAGTTATTAGAATTGTTGAGCGGGAGGTGTAGCGGCTTCCAAACTGTAGTTTTCAACGGCATTCGGGATACGAGTAGTTGTTTTTCAGAAGTTTCTGCGTAGGATCACACAATTCGTCGTGTTTGGACCTTTATGGTAATCAACTAGCGCCACCCGAGACCAAAAGATTCAAAAGTAGGTAACGTTATTTGTGACAAAAATTTATTCTTTAAAAAGTTACACGACAGTCCGTCATTACAGTAAAAGTTACTTCTAAATGGCACTCGGCAATCTTTATCTGTCTATGGCAATGGCAGGCGATGTATGAAAAACGACGATATCCGAAAGCCTTTAGAAATTTGTTCGTACTGTACATGCTTAAGCGCGATATTGAATTTTCACCTCCTAAATGCGTATTCCCATTATCCAATCCGATATCCGATATCGGGCTGATGATAACAAAGAGAAGAGATATATATTATGTTTCATATTGAGACAAAGTCTTTCTCATGTCTTCTTCATTATCGGTCCGATATCGGATATCGGATTGGATAGTGAGAAAACGTCTTATTACACAGAATATTACCTCGTGATATATGTTAAGACTAGTTTTGCCAGCGGCTACGCCCGTGTAGCGCCTTCGCCCACGGGAACAATGTACTTTTTCGGGATATAAACTAGCATGTGTTAATAGAGTTTAAACTAGTACCATATTAAATTTCATCGAAATCTGTTCTGTAGTTTTTGCGCGAAAGAGTAACTAACATTCATCTATCCATACATTCATCCACCCATCCTCCCAAACTTTCACATTTATTACAGTAGTAGGAAGGATATCTTAGCCTGTGATAGTTTTATCAAATCATATCAAATCATTTATTATTTGCAGAAAGCACTGTTACAATAGATGTTACAATAATTATTCGTGGGTCAAGTACTACCTAATAAGTAGGCATACACAATGTATATTTTACTTGTAGGTAACTGAATTATCAATAATTATAATTTAAATGAAATTTAATTTTAATTGAAATAATAATTGATAACATTCCGTTAGGATGAAAATATATTAAATTGCAAAAAATAAGATAAATAGTATAATTGAAATAGATAACTTTAATAAGAATTATAAAGGTTAATAAATTCAATTCAAACAGTTAAGTAAGTCAATTCAAATCGATGATCAATATTATTACAAATCAATGTCATAAGTTTATTTCAAATATTTATTTTATTTATCACTAAATATTGTTTAATCTATCATTTAAAAGGTCAAATATATTATATAGTTTAGTATATAATATAATTTTTAAAACACTTTGTTCCTTGTCTCCAATATATTATGTTTTTCACACACTTTTCTTTACCACTATCTACTTATACACTCACAAAAAGCGTCTGATGAATTTTTAAACTTATCTTATTACGGAGCAGACGTTTACTACTACACGTTTGACAACTATGTCTATATATTTAAGTTTAGTTAAGTTTTAAGTTATCTTAAGTTAAGTATATAGTTTGTATGATAGTTCAAACAAACTATATAGCAAGCGATATACGAGTATGTTAAAATGAACACAATGTAATAATATTAAAATGAATGCAACATGTTGGTTTGCTGTCTCTCTCGCTTCTGCGGTAATGGCGTCTGTACTATGTAAGGAAATGGTTGAAATGTAAAAAGGTGCTAACATTTAAATAAAA
This sequence comes from Phengaris arion, assembly GCA_963565745.1. NCBI lineage: Eukaryota > Metazoa > Arthropoda > Insecta > Lepidoptera > Lycaenidae > Phengaris > Phengaris arion. Next base: position 42,787,222 of record OY751431.1, read on the forward strand.
TAAACTTTTCAGTGATATAAATATATTTCATTAAATTATTTCAACTGTATATATTTATCTTAACATAAAATACTGTAGTATCTTCGCCGTCTGTGATGCCCCTTATTACACAGAAGAATATTACCTCGTGTTATAAGTGGAGTACCTTGTGTCACTAGTTGTGAGTCAACTTCTGTATGTTCTTCTCGGCATAATTATAACACACATTGAGAAGCACTGCCCTCAACTATTCTGGCGCTTGGCGAATTTTTGTGCGGTACGTGGTCGGAATTGTGTGTATGTGTGTGTTTATCTTATCTGATCCCTTAAACTTATCCGACTTAACCATTACCGGGAGAGGTATAGTGTGTTTGTGTCTGTATATCTTTTATTTATCGATCTTTATTGCCCCGCTATATCTCCATATCTGATATCAATAAATCCAGGACGTGTGCTTTTAAAACTGTGTTAAAAAATATACTGCAAGATACTAGAACAATTTATCTGAGTATGGTATACCAATTATTGTTATAGTTAGACTAGATGTTGCTTCGTAAGCGCAAAAAGATCCCAAGCGTGTCCCACGGGAACCGTACATTTCGCTGCGACAAAAAGTAGCGTATGTGTTGATCCAGAGCTCAAACTACATCCGAATTTCATCAAAATCCGTTCAGTAGTTTTCGCGTGAAAGAGTACCCGAACATCCATATCCATCCTCATAAAATTTCACATTTATATTATTAGTAGGATGTGGCAAGTCGGGTAATGCAGGTTTGACCCGGATCGAAAACCAACTCTTGTCCCAACTAACTTTGCGAATTATTAATAAAATATAATATGCTAGTTTTAGACCTGAGGCACTGCTGGGCTACACCTATGTTATTAAAGACAAATAAAAAATCTACTTAAAAATAATAGACATTACTTCTATGAGAACTATTCTTACAAGTCCCAACTATGAGTGCTACTCTGTGCGAGTTATATTTATATATTATATATAGATACTATCCGTTGTATACCTTATAATTAAAATAGAACATATTTTGGTCGAAAACAGTATTTATTGAACCCTTTGTGGAGTGAAAGGGAAATCAAACGCTCTGATAACAAAAAATGTTGCTCATTATGATCATAGGCCGAGAGGATGTTGTTGTTGTTTTGATGTTATAAACAAAGATGAATGGACGATATAAACAAAGTTGTTACGCTTCTTTTTTAACCAAATTCCAAAAGAAGGACGTTATCAATTAGTGATATGTTGATTTGTCTATACTATATGATAAAGTGGAAATGTTTGTTTATTTGCATTAAATAGGTTCCGAAGCTACTGGACCGATTTTTTAAAAAATTTGGCACAGATGTAGAATAGAACACGGGAAAGGAATTAGGCTACTTTATATTATGGCAAAATGTATGGTTCCCTCGAGATTTCCTTTTGCGCGCACGAAGTCGCGGGCAACATCTAGTTTAACATAAAAGCTGAACCTCTATTTTTGGAGTATTTTTTATGTGTAGATTGTATCTCACCTACCTACATATAAATATATTGTAATGCTAATTACGAGTTAGTAAATAAACTCGTCGCAATATTAACGTCTTTCATTGGACTCCCTAAGCCTGCGCATTGCACACGCCTCGCATTAGTGAACGATTTTCTTTATAAGGGATATATAAATCCTTTTTAGTTTTTGTAGTGCAGTGTAATGTCTAATCATCAAACTGGAGTACCACTCAGGCATAACACCACGGCGCAAACACCACAGTGGTACACCACCTGGTATTATGTCGTTCCATCGTTCGACGACCTCTGTAGCTCAGTGGTTCAGCGCGTTGGTGCTTAAGCCGGGGGTCGCGGGTTCAGTTTTTCTGTGTTCCTGGATCATGGATGTGTATTAAATATGTGTATAATATAATAAAAATCTTAAATATATGTATAATATAAAAGTATGAAATATACTTCCCGTTTTCTCGTACCTGTAACACAAGTTCTTCGGATACTTAGCACGGGACCAGATTGACGTGGTGTGAAGCGTCCACAGATATTATTATTATTATTATCAGTACTGTCATTAGTTGGAACAGAATAACACTCAGCAATAAAGATAAATCGTAAATAATATACATAAGTAGTGTAAGGCAGGCTAGATATGATAATATTATGACAGGGGGGGGGGGGGTCATATCGTGTCTTCCTAGACGAGTATATTTGTATTTATTTTCAATACAAGTTTTATTAAATTAATCCTACTCCTATTTATTAAAAGTGAAAGTTTTTTGTGTTAGGATGGATGAATGTTTGTTACTCGTTCACGCAAAAACTACGATACGGACTTGATTAAATTTAGTATGATAGTAGTTACGGCTTCGGATTAAAACAGCAATTTTCTAACCCGATGTCCAGTGTTCCCGTGGGATACTGTATTTACGCGAGCGGAGCCGCGGGCTTAAGCTAGTTTAGTAATAATTGCCGACTCTAGACTGCACAGGTCTACTGATGATATTATATTTCTTATTTATTACCTACTAGATAAAAATAGCATTATTAATAATAGACATTTAATTTTTAAGCCCCAAGATATTATTTTTTTCCTCGGAAACATACTACGATATTCCTGTATCCACCTCCTGGACCACAAACGTACGGTTTTTTGAGCTCGGCCGCGCGGGAAACTTGTAATTTGGCCGTCAAATAGTCCAAGAGACGTCAGTCGTCCACGCATGCGCAGTAACATTTCATTATGTATGGCTCTGACCGGCAATTTGTGGCCCTCCCTTGTTTCATTTAGGATAATGCCCCCATTGTTCTTAAATTTCATCAATGCCTAATGAATAATGAGTTCGACCCAAGCTGAGTAACGTTTTTAATCAAATTTTAATTATGCACTGCACATATCATAAAGTAATTGTATAATTTATATATTGTTCACTCAAAGTTTTTATTTTATTATACTTAGTCAAAATTAGACAATAATTCTAATAATTATGATCTTATTTTGGGATTAGAATTTTTTTATCAAATACAACTTTCTTATATTAGAATAATATAAGAAAACTGTATATTAACTTACCGGTGTTTGCAAATAGGATAGTTGTAGTTTTTCTCCTTTTTTGGAAGTCGGTTAAAAAAAGTAGTCTCACATTAATAATTGCCACAAATTTAACTTTTTTATCCAAGTTAATAATATCATACAGTACGTGCGAAGATTGTATGTACAGTTTTACGAGAAATGCTCTAACGGAGGAGTATGAAATTTGGCATAGTTAAAGTTTATGTGGATGAAGGTTTTTTTTTAAATGTTTAGAAACACATAAAATTAATAAAAATAAATTTACACAAACTAACTCGTTTACACTACCAATAACCATGAGAAGGTGTTAGTTTGACGCAATAGCCAATATATATTTTTTTTTCAATTCTTTCATATTCCAAAGACAACATTTACATAGTTTTTTTCCTAAAAGCCTAAGAGGCAAAAGAACCATAAAAAAAGTTCGAAATTAAAATCCTACTATCGCACTAATGTTATAAATGTGAAAAGCTTGAGAGGATGGACGGACGGATGGATACTCTTTCACGCAAAACTACTGAACTGATTTCGATGAAATTTGGTATAGTAGTAGTTTATGGTTTGGACTAACACTTATGCTACTCTTATCCCGAAAAGGTACGGTGTTCCCGTGGGATACTTTGCTTACGTACGTCGTGCGGGCGGAGCCGCGGGCAAAAGCTAGTATCAATTATGTTCGAATTTCGACCGATAGGCGACCTCCCGTCATAGGCACCTAAATATGCGTTTCAAGTTCCTAATAAAACGATTTAACTCAATTAAGATATCTAATATCACATCACAATTTAAACAGAATATTTAAGAGATTTTATTAATAGCTGCCGTGACATTGTAAATAGACGAGACATAATGTAGAAATTCCGATAATATCTCTCCCATAACGCTATGGAGTATTTAAAAAGTATAAAAAAAGCATTAAAAAAGCACGAAAAAACCTTGTTCTTGTCGCGTCGAACTCCTGTGCCGTGTTTAGTGGATAACAGATTGACTTTTTTGCTTTGCTTGTACACTCGCCTACAACTGTTTAAAAGTATATTATGTAATTAATATTTCATAAATTATGAAACCGTCACCAGTGCTCGTCTTATAAGTGCTACGAAGTACGAAATTTGCTACAGAGGATTATTGTCATAATTTTCATACAGAGGGGTAAGCACGAACAATTAACAAAAACAAAACATTACATTATCAAATATCAATTGTAAAGGCGCTGTCATTATTTTTAACAATTTTCCTTCGATAACGCTACGATACGATACGTACTTTTCAAATGTTCGTGCTAGGCCCCACAGTACTAAATTCTATATAAACGTGAAAGTATGATTGTTTTCTTCTATCACCACATAAAAACCATAAAATCTAGAAGCAGGATAATATTCGACAAAGTGAAAAGTTACACCTGCACAGGTAGAACGTGAGTAAATTTTTTTAGAAAAAAAAAATATTATGGTCGTTGATTTTAATAATACAAAACGAATACAAAACAAGTTTTTACAGGATGATAAAAAAAAAAATTTTAGTGAGCAACGGCTTGTGTAGCCGCCTGTACGTGTACAAAAAACCTAACCCACATGGCGCATATGTCCCTCCTGTACAGAAACAGCTACCTAAATTAGACGCCCTCTAACCTACCGGGTTCTGCGTATGTTTTAGCCCTTAACATAGCTGCAACAAACTTTTTGTGTGTTAGTAATTGTTTGTTGACGTTTTTATTGCTTTGTTTTTGCTGTTAACATGGCAATTTTAAGCTCGATATGGGATTTGAGTGTATTTCCTTCCTGATGTTAAGTGCCGGAATTATAACCTGCTCCTTCGTCTTCGGTAAAAAAGACTTCTATTAGTCCGCTATATCTAACAGGTATATCAAGCTTTTATTGGTCTTCTCTGAAGTTACTTCACGTTATCACAATATAGCTGCACAGAGTAACGTTACGCAACTTCTTACTTCAGCCTAGCACATTGCTGAACGAGCAACGGTACGCGAGATATGTAGCGCACGGTCGCGTCGACAAAACTTTCGCTCAACGATATATAATTTTAGATATCCACACTCTTCACTAATTCCTTTGATATTCGCCGATTTCGGGTGCATAGCTATTTAGGTAACTGGAAATAAATAGAAAAATTCCTCATTTTATTAATTATAAATAAAGATAACCAAAGTATTTGAAACAACAAAATGGTTTTTAGAGAGATAAGGTTAATGTGTGCGTAAAATTTGCCACTTAGCTGATAGCAGGGAGGTAATTTTGCGTTTAAGGCTGAGAACTCACGGAGCGGTTTTCACCCGCGCCCGCCGTGTTTGCGGGCCTGCAACTATGTAGAACGCAGATATGTTTTTAAAAAATTAAAGCACAACTGAACTGACGGCGCGTTTTACGCCCGCGGTGTGCGCGGTTGTTCGCGGGTCCCGCTGCACCGGCGGGTAGCTTGTAGAATCGGGCGGACCGCGGTCACCCGCAGCCTCGACGGTTTGCTCCTGCGTTTGGTTCGCGGGCGAAATTCAGAAATTCTATTATAAATATGTATTTGCCTTTTTGCAACCGCGCGTCCTGCGATCTTCGCCCGCCGCGCTTGCGAGCGATAATCTCAACCGCGGCGGCTGCGTTACCGCGCAAAACCGCGGTCTCGTGAGTTTAGAAAGAAAACCGCAGTTCGACGACCTCGGCGGGCACAAAAAAAAACCCCTCCGTGAGTTCTTAGCCTAAGAGTAAAACTTGATTGTTTGATAGACTGTAAAACTGTGTATGTAAATGAACATAACCTGACAATAAGTGCCTTCATAGGAGTTAGGGCCTGTTTCACAATTTACTGATACGTGTCAGATAGCTTTTTATAACGCTTTTATTAGTTTCACCTGTATGTTTGCTTGCTTGCTTGCTTGTAACCGACTCCTTTGGGCTCGATTTTGTCCTACTTTGAACGATCAGATTTAATTCAAACTTTGCACACCTGTGCACATTTGACAGGTGTCAAAGACCGATGCCAATGCAATAATTCGATTAAAATATACGATTATCCTAATATTAAATTATACTTATATACTATTAAATTCGCCAGGATTCATCAATTTCTTTCCGCATCCTTTGCGAGAGTAAGAGAGATAGAACTAGTGCGCGAACTAGCATACGTGCAGTTCCAACTTCCAGGCTTACTCTTTGGTCCCCCGGTTAATAGATAGCAAATCGTACTAAAAAGCAAAAAATAAATTGTAGTTTAAAAAAACTAAAAAAAAACACGCTTTTATAGAAAATTTAACTAAAAAATAAAAAATAAAATTTAATAAATTTGGATTAAGAATAATGTAAATGAAAAATAAATGTTTATTATTGTAAACAAGCGTGGGGTGCAGTGTCTTCACCTGTACGTTTGTTTGTATGTAACCGACTCCAGTGGATTTGATTTTGATCCACTTCAAACGGTCAGATTTCGTTCAAAGTGATTTTTAAGATATTATCAAAGTGAAGATCCTTCTCATATCTGCCAATAAAATGTTTATAACTATTGACACTATGCACCCCACGCTTTTTTACAATAATAAACATTTATTTTTCATTTACACTATTCTTAATCCAAATTTATTAATTTTTATTTTTTATTTTTTAGTTAGATTTTCTATAAAAGCGTGTTTTTTTAGTTTTTTTAAACTATAATTTTGCATGTTTTGTCTCTGTCGCTCGAAATAAAGTAAGCAGATCAAAAATTTTGGATAAGCTTCCGACACTTATTGGAAGACTAGCTTGTGGCCGCGACTTCGTGCACCGACCACATGCCCCGCCAGCGCCACTGCAGTCAGTGAGTGAGGACATCTCTTTTTGTATTTAAATATATAGATTGTGAAGCAAGCCCTCAGTGAAAGAGCAATGTACGATAATCGATAGGTACTTTCCAGCATTGTATCACTAATTCCATGCTACTTCTATGTATACATTCCGTTGAAACTGGCTACTACTGCGTATAACATCTTTCGGGTGAGTGGACTCGACCGGGAGAGAGCGCGCGGCCTCTCTGAAAACAGGCGTAATCGAGATTCTAACTCCTCTTGAGTCAGAACCCCAATTCACGTATTTAACTCAGACTTTCGATTTACTTTCAATGTATTATAAATTGATGCTCTTGATATCATAAACATGATTTTGGAGCTTGGACCAATCAAAACACGTTTGACGTTTATGATTTTGCTGTTTTAACATAATATCGAGACTGCATCGTAAGTCGTTGTTTGTATTATTGTAAGAATTAATTAGCAGAGTCGACCTACAGAACTTCAATTCTCGTATTTAAAGTAGACTTTCCTTTGATTGTATTTTAAGTGAAGCGACTTGTTATCGTAAACTGATTTTGTGACGTTTGGATCAATCAGAAGGCGTTTGAAGCTGCTTTAACGTTTACGAGAATACCGGTTTGACAGTTTTAGCGTGTCGAAACTTTATTGTAATTGTATTATTGCAGGTTTTATTTAGCAGAATTGACCCTCTGGTGTAACGAGACAGTATTCATGCAACGTGTACCTGTCTCATGCCATAAAAGCCTATTAATTGGTGCTTGTGACAGTACCGTCTGCAGGCGAACGGTGTGCTTTGCCGGTCTTTTACGGTAGGAAAAACACAAGAAGATCTCTGATATGAATTTTCCCTGGACTGGGAGGTAAATCAGATCACCAAGTAGGTGGAGTCAGTAAAGCTCATAAATTGTTATTTGTGTAAATAAAATCAATTTAACTGGAGAAATTAACTCGACATTTAACTGCTGTATCGGGTAACGTATCGACAAGATGGCCAAATTTAAAATAACTTGTTTATTGGAAAGGCGATTAATACGTAAGTAAATACTTTGGTATCGGATTTAGAGGGTTCGGGTGACCATGACACACGTAGAATACTGGAAAAGTTTCTGAAGCATTTTGAGTAAGCTATTATACTATAGAATCACAGAATAACTAATAGTGGCAGAATAATTTAATTGCAACGCCGCTGCAATTTCGAATCTCTATCTTATCTCTTAAAAGTGTGCGCCGCGTCGCGTCTCTGTGTATTGACCCTAAGTGCCAGATCATAATATGTATAACTCTAAGTTATAACTAATTTATGAAGTGTCTGCCTGTATCGTTTTTATTGTAAGATTCGCTGTTTGTAAATACACATATTGGCGAGTCATCCGTTACATTATAGGTACATATAAATGTAATAAAATCTCAATGCATAATGTAATACAATCATTATTACAATAAAATCAATAATTGAAATGTGTAACTTATAATATTATGTGAATGACATTTGCATGCCTCACACGGGTTACAATAAGTTGTACCTCTATTAAAACCTGTAACATCCATTTATATGTACCTATTCTGCAAATAAATAATTTGATTTGATTTGATTTGATTATTTATTATTACATACATTACATTCCATGACTCGCAAGTTCTGGCTGAGAGAAACTATCTCCGTATAAAGTTATTCTTAGTTCAACAGAATCCCAAAAGCACTTTAATCTATTTTATATACCTACTTATATTATATCATGTTCATCATCTAATAAGGTGTCTATAATATAAAAAATAATAATTTTAGCTTAAAAAAACTAAAAAAACACGCTTTTATAGAAAATCTAACCAAAAAATAAAAAATAAAATTATAAAATTTGGATTAAGAATAGTGTAAATGAAAAATAAATGTTTATTATTGTAAAAAAGCTTGGGGTGCAGTGTCTTCACCTGTACGTTTGTTTGTATGTAACCGACTCCAGTGGATTTGATTTTGATCCACTTCAAACGGTCAGATTTAGTTTAAAGTGATTTTTAAGATATCTATTATCAAAGTGAAGATCCTTCTCATATCTGCCATTAAAATGTTTATAGCTATTGACACTATGCACCCCACGCTTTTTTCAATAATAAACATTTATTTTTCATTTACACTATTCTTAATCCAAATTTAATAAATTTTATTTTTCATTTTTTGGTTAAATTTTCTATAAAAGCGTGTTTTTTTAGTTTTTTTAAACTATAATTTATTTTTTGCTTTTTAGTACGATTTGCTATCTATTAACCGGGGGACCAAAGAGTAAGCCTGGAACTGCACGCATGCGTAGTTCGCGCACTAGTTCTATCTCTCTTACTCTCATGCAAAGGATGCGGAAAAAAATTGATGAATCCTGGCGAATTTAATCAGGATAATCGGATATTTTAATCGAATTATTGCATTGTTATCGGTCTTTGACAGGTGTGCAAAGTTTGAATTAAATCTGATCGTTCAAAGTAGGACAAAATCGAGCCCAAAGGAGTCGGTTACAAACAAACAAACAAGCAAGCAAGCAAGCAAACATACAGGTGAAACTAATAAAAGCGTTATAAAAAAACATTAATATAACTTTTTCTGAATAATTCTCATAATTTTTATAATATGCAATGGCATACAATTAAATATTTTAACGGATATAAAACCTGCAATAACTAAATGAATGGTTTATGTCCGAGCAAATGAGAACAGTCCTATATTTTTAGTAAAAGTTTGTCGCTCTACATTAAAAGATAACAGATAATATTTTGACGGCAAAATTCGCATATTTCATACGAAACGTGGAAAAAATCTTGAGGCAACGATTTTTGTTGATGCTATCTGGCTTAACGAAATGTATACTTTAAGGGGACTGCACACTGCAAGTCATTACTTTTATTGCAAGTATAAAAGATATTTTATTAGGAGCAAAGTTTTTATTGGCCAACTTAACGAGCAAAAGTGTGAAATCGTTTGCATAATTTTAATGCACTTACCTTGAAATTAAGTTGTTAATTTATACTGAAATTCGGTGTAAATTCGCGTCTTAATACTAGCTGCTGAATTGTTATTTAATTTCGGCGCGAAAGTCAATGAAATGTAACATAAATCTTACCGGATCAAAATCATTTAGCACATGGATGCCAGAAACATTACGATCCTTTTACGATTTGTTTTGATAATTGAATTCTAAATTGTTGCCATTTACTTTGCGGAATTCGTAAATAAAATCATAAAATAACCTCTAAAGAGAACCTGAATAAATTATTGTTTATCTTATAAGTGTGAACGCCATCTTTTGATTAATAAAAACAAATCCAAAGCATTCCATCCAAATTAAAGTGATAATAACGATTGCTTAAGGAAAAATATAATATACCAGTGTTGTATTTATTTAAAAATAATCATATGTAACCAAAGTCCAAAATGTTTAAAGTTGCCTGTTTACCACTGGTGTGACCGTATCTTTATTTTGTCGAAGTTTGATGAATGTACTCCTTATGAAGATATATTTAAAACTGCTTATTAATTTTTATCTTTTACAATAAATATATTAAGTTGTGTTTTGATATTATACGTTTATTTGCTCAAGTTTTTTGGTATCGATAATGTTAAGTTTATGAGGTCCCATTAACTTAATGCCTTATGGATTTTTTTAACATTTATTATTAATATCATTTTTATCATCGACCATCCAAATTAATTTTATTATTAACTGAACATTATAGCGTTTATGAAAAAACCCATCTTTTTCATATGAGCTTATTAATCTTCAGCTTATTAGTCTCAATATGACCTACACGCATGGTTGAATTACGTATTTTTAGTACACCACAGTTTTGATACTAAGGCGGGTCAATAAGTCCGTGACTTTTTGAATTTCTAACCTCCTTACTGAAAAAGCAACACTACTCCTGTCAACAGGCATCTGTCAGTTGACTCCTATCAAAATTTGAACTTGCTGCGTCAGTTAGTTTGTGTTTTACAGCTATCTTTATCAGACTATCCAGTAACTTAAGGAAACAATGGAAAAAAGTGAATTTCGTGTGCTTATTAAGCATTATTTTTTGCGAAAAAAAACCATTACCGAGACCAAGGCTAAGCTTGATAAATACTATGGGGACTCTGCACCATCGATTTCAATGGTAAAAAAGTGGTTTACTGAATTTCGTTGTGGCCGTACAAGCACTGAAGATGCCGAACGTCCTGGACGCCCAGTTGAGGTCTCTACACCCGAAACAATCGAAAAAATTCACGATATGGTGTTGGCCGACCGAAGATTGAAAGTGCAAGAGATTGTGGAAGCCATAGGCATCTCGCATGGCTCAGTGGTTTCAATTTTGAATGATCACTTGGGCATGAGAAAGCTTTCCGCAAGATGGGTGCCGCGTTTGCTCACAGTCGACCACAAACGCAATCGAGTAACAACTTCACAGGAAGGTTTGGCGTTGTTTAATCACAATATGGAGGAGTTTTTGCGCCGTTTTGTAACCGTGGACGAAACATGGATCCATCACAACACACCAGAGACCAAACAACAGTCAAAACAGTGGGTTTCTAAGGGTGAATCGGCGCCAAAGAAGGCCAAGGTGGGTTTGTCAGCCAATAAAGTTATGGCGACTGTTTTTTGGGATGCACGTGGGATAATCCACATTGACTATCTTCAAAAGGGAAGAACAATTAATGGGGAATATTATGCCAACTTATTGGACCGCTTCAATGAGGATTTGAAAAAAAACCGACCTCATTTGGCGAAGAAAAATGTTCTTTTTCACCAAGACAATGCAAGGGTGCACACATGTGCAGTTGCCATGGCAAAAATCCATGAATTGGGCTATGAATTGCTCCCACATCCACCCTATTCTCCAGATTTGGCTCCGAGTGACTACTTCTTGTTCCCTAACCTGAAAAAATGGCTCGGTGGAAAAAGATTTGACTCCAATGATGAAGTCATCTCGCAAACAAAGGCTTATTTTGAGGACCTCGACAAATCATATTTTTTGGAAGGGATAAAAAAATTGGAGAAGCGTTGGACAAAGTGTATAGAGCTCAAGGGGGACTACGTTGAAAAATAAAATGATTTATTTATCAAAAAATCTGTGTTTTATTCCGAAAGTGACGGACTTATTGACCCGCCCTCGTATTGGAAATGTCTTTTCGTTCGCTCCAGGGTAGGCTCCGATTTCACGAAAAAGTGCGATCCCCTTATATCTCGGAGAGTTGTGAAGATATGATATTAAAAAAAAAAAACTCAATAAATGATTCACGAGATCTGTAAGGTGCTAAAAGAGTTATTCGAGAAAGTCAAAAACGAAAAAAGTTATGGCCGAAATAGTGTAAATAAAAATCGTTTTGTTCCGAATTTTTGATTTTGGCGCTCGATATTTTGGAAACGAAGAATGATATAAAAAAATTGTGAAAAATCCTCTGGACAATTTAGTCAGCTACAATATGAGCCTAAAACAAAGACGATCGGGTTTGCCTAGCCTAATCTTTCCGTAGATTTATTTCCAATGTGCTCGATAGTCGTGTGTTTTGGAATTTTTAATTAAGACTGTAGTATAAGCTTAATATGACGTGGCGACTCGTTACATCGCCACAACACCATGTCACATATTAAACAGTTTGACGGTGGAATGCGGCGGACATAGCTTCTTAACAAAATCATTTACCATTGTCAATCGCTTGTACTCAAACTTGAATGAAATCAAATTCGTATTACCGTGTCTCCGAGTCCCACGACAAAATATGTCTGTCTGTGTCGGCACCTGCCCTAACACAACAAATGGTTTATAAGTTTATTGTGAACATGGTAATGTACGAGTTATGTCTTGTAAAGATGGTTCCGTAGGTGCAAAGAATCCGTAGTTGACTGTGAGATACTGTGGGTACGGTAGAAATAATTACTTAGAAACTGGAATATCGAATTTCAATAAATAAACTAGGTAATTATTAAACATCAATGGATAGGTAGGTAAGGTAATAATCAAAATTACGCACATAATCATGAATTTGAAATATTGTTACTAATATAAAGGTATATATTTTACTATTAAGTAAGCATTAAAGATAATTAAATAAATAAATGATGTGATATTCATTCTTGTACGCATGAATGTGTTTCTACGTCAACATAAACTGAATCACGGCATCTTCAAACCTTAGCAAATATTCCGCAACAGACCCCCGAAAGTCAACCAGTGTTGCCACAAGAAAGGGCACTTCATTAAATGTCAATTATTATTTGTATGGTACTCGACTCCGCGCACAATGCCTTTCAGAACATCTGCCCTATTTTTTTTCTTCAACTAAAAGTCTGACAAAAGAATTTTGTTAATATTCCTTGAGGCGTTAAATTTTGATCTCGGAACGCCAACAAAAGATGTCGCATGCATTGTTTACACTTAAGATTTTGCGGAGGAAAAAAAACTTGCGATATAATTTCAACGGTCTTCACACTGAATGCGCTGAACGTAGCAGCTTAGGCAATAGTCCAATATGTTTTGTTATGACCCTTATTTCATGGAAAAAAAATTAAAGCTTTTCCCCCCGGCTCCGCCCGCGTATATATATAATGTATATACATCCCACGGGAACACTTTTTCTACTTGATAAAAAGTAGTCATTGTTTTTAACCCAAAGCCTAAACTTATCAAAATATCGAAATCCGTTCAGTAGTTTTTGCGTGAAAGAGTAACAAACATCCATCCATCCATTCTCACAAACTTTCAAGTTTTTCAAACTTCAAAAGTTATAATAATAACGTCAATATCAATTAGTTTCTAAAATTCTATGTATCAATCTGAGGTAGTGTGTGTTGTTGTTATACTACTACTATTATAAATGTGAATGTTTGTGAGGATGGATGGATGGATGGATGTTTGTTACTCTTTTACGCAAAAGCTGATGAACTGTTTTCAACGAAATTTGGTATAGTAGTAGTTTAGGCTCTGTGTTAAAACATAGGATATTTTTTATCCCGAAAAAGTACAATATTCCCGTGGGATACCCGATACTATATTTACACAGCCGGAGCCGCGGGAAAGAGCTAGGTTTAATTAAATTTATTTCTAAGCATTATCTATTAAAAATTTTTTGCTTCCACCACATAAACTTTTATTTACGGACCACTTTTCCTACTCCTCCGGTTGCACAATTCTCGCAAAATTGTACTTACAAAAATTTTTGTTTCACGTATTATTATAATTATTACTATTCCAAACGAAGCGCACAACGCTTTCGTTGCCTGTTTGAAGGTGCTTTACAATAAATGTCCAAATTCTTTTATTCGTACATGCATTGTAACAGAAAAAAAAACTGGACCCGAAATCTTTCGGTAACGGGATCCGTCAATTATTTAGAAGCCGGATATTGTTAAAACTCCGCAAAACTTACGCAAACATTTTTCTTGTTTTTTTTTTTAAACGGACAATAATTGCTTCGTAATTTTATACTTTTATGAACCTTTTGAATATTATACAATCATTAATTTAATTGGGTTGTTAGAATTTCAAATTTTTTAAGTAAAATTGAAAGGAATTCTCTGCTATAGTATACCAAAAGATTTAGATAAAAAAAATTATTACATTATATATTAAGTGTACCTATATATACATACAAATAAAATTAAGTGTCTGTTTATAATTACAAATTAACAGCTTGGATGGGATACTAATATTAATACTCTTAGAAACACAATTTATAGTTATGCACTTATGCTTTTTCGCCACATATTAGATTTTTTTTTATTTCATTATGTCATTGCATAATATGAACTTTGCGTTTTGTAAAGGAGGAATATAAAGTCGATTTTTGAATTACCTACATCAGGGAAAATATATGTGCCTATTCTTAAATTAAATGTGTCCTGTTAAATTTTCGCCAAGATTAGTTATTAGTTCGCTAAAATAATATTTGTCTGCCAGTTTGGAATATTCAGTGCAAAGAACTGTTAGCCTTCAATTCTCCATTATCAACTTTGGTCTCCGGCCGTCCACGGTTCTTGTTCTGCAGGTCGAAATTTCCAGAACGAAAACGTTGAACCAAAAACGCACTGTGTTTTCTTTTGCGACACCGCCGCCATACACATCATTAATCCTTCGAGCCGTTTCTGCAGCACTGGTGCCACGGTGGAACTCGTACGATTACGATATTTCAAGTTTTCCATTCCAAAAAATTTCAAAGAAAAAACCAATAGAGGAAAAAACAAATGAATTACGGTTTTCGAAACAAAAATGCATGAGTAAATAGCGGTATAAATTTGAAATTGGAATTCCTAACTAAAGAAGATAATTTGGGACCAAAGTGTTTCATATAATTTCATATGTAAGGACCTAATATTAAAACCTGTAAATGAATAACAGTTTCGTTTGATTACAAACTAAATGCAACAAAGCATTAATGAAGATAAAGATATAACTATGGCCGGGTACATTTGTAAGATGTGTTAAGAAGTATTAATAACAATAAAGGTACCTAATGTCCGCCCTCCGCACTAGCGGCAACTACTTCGTAACAAAATTCTGGGTCACATAAAACAAGAGAACTTTTACATCGGCCACTATTAGCACCTTGCTTGATAAACGCTTCGGCCTTTTCAGAAGTTGCGATTATATTATATAGCTTGCTTAGGTTAGGCAAGTTTTGGTTAAAATTAATATTTTAACTATATTTAATGTGCTGCGATAGTAATAATTAAAAATAAGTAGATCAAAATATAAATAATAATTATTATTTATGATCTTCCTTAAAGTTTTTGACACTATTTAGAAAGAAATGTGTATCCATTCCGGAGACAACACAAAATATTGTTATTATGTTAATATAATCTTATTAATAATAAATAAATATCTATGGACGCTTCACACCACGTCAATCTGGTCACGTGCTAAGTATCCGAAGAACTTGTGTTACAGGTACCAGAAAACGGAAAGTATATTTAATACTTTTATACTATACATATATTTAAGATTTTTATTATATTATACACATATTTAATACGCATCCATGACCCAGGAGCACAGAAAAACGTTTTGTTCCATCGGCGGGATTCGAACCCGCGACTCCCGGCTTGAGCACCATATATATATATATATATATATATATATATATATATATATATATATGGTGCTCAAGCCGGGGGTCGCGGGTCAAACGAGCAAACGGGTCACCTGATCGTAAGCAACCACCGTCGCCCATGGACACTCGCAACATCAGAAGAGCTGCAGGTGCGTTGCCAGCCTTTTAAGAGGGAATACGCTCTCTTCTTGAAGGTTTGCAGGTCGTATAGGTCCGGAATTATACTATATATATTATATTTAATACACATCCGAGACCCAGGAACACAGAATACTTGTTGTCCCTTCGACGGGATTCTGACCACTGAGCCACAGAGGTCGTATATGACAGTAACAAACGATGTATGGAAAACAACGTTTTCTAAAAGACATTAAGAACGCAGTTGTACTGTACACGCTTCTACTATTCTATCGTGGTATGTCTAAAACCTTTTCTACATCCTACTACTATTATTATATCTTTGAAAGTTTGTGAGGATGGATGGATGCTTGTTACTGTTTTACGTAGAAAACTACTGAACGGATTGCGATGAAATTTGGTATGGTAGTAGTTTAGGGTCTGGATTAAAACATATAATGCTACTTTTTATCCCAAAAAAGTATAATATTTCCGTGGGATACTATATTTACCCGGGCGGAGCCGCGGGAAAAAGCTAGTTCTATAATATAGTCTTGCGGTTCAACAGCTCAGTGCGAACGTAGCCTTACTTCACTTTTAAACTGTGATAAGGGAGACTGGCGACCGGAGAGTGGAGACTAATGTGTTGTAAGTGTTATCTCTCGGACTTATGATTGTCGCTTCTCTCGAATTTATTGCGGCAATGTGTGGTCTTACCTCTCGTCATGTTGGGCAGTGTTCATTATCATCATCATCAGATAAATAATTTTTGGTAGTAAGAAGAATTTTGTATGGCGGCACCGCGACCTAAATGCTCCGAAATGCTCTAGTATTTCTAATTTATATGCTGGAGCTTGGTTCAGAGTTTCCTTTTACTTGTCTGAAATCTGTACACAATGTGCACATTTACAATATTCAACGGGAACACTGTACTTTTTCGGGATGAAAAGTAGCCTATGTGTTAATCCAGAGCTTAAACTACTATCATACCAAATTTCATCAAAATCAAATTCTACCTGAAAGAGTAACAAACATCCTGCAGTGGGCTTAATACAGCAACAATTGTTATATTCTCCTTTATTGGCACATATGAGAGAGATGCTTAACACAGATACGTCAACACTATATATAGTCTTTTGGATAACTAAAATAATCTAACTACATAGGCTGTGCTTGTGACATCTGTCAATAAGACATTGACATTTCTACTTTTTATTACTAATATATTATGCAACACATCCATCCATTCATACATCCATCCATCCTCACAAACTTTCACATTTATACTAGTAGGAGAGTACAGGCCTTGCATTTTTATTTTACAAAATTTCATGACCATAATAATTTAATAAAATGTTATTTATTTTAATTCTGTATCAAAACATGAACCAGTAAAGACGAGTAGATTTTTTTAAATCAAACATTCGTTATGAATGTTTGATAAGATTTTTTCTACTCGGTTATATAAAGTTTTCCTATTAAAGTATTATAACAAGTAAATGGGTTTTCGATAATGCCAGCACATCTAAAGCTCTAGCATACATCTCTTGGTGCTATAGCGAGGAAACTTAAGTAATTTTAATAAAACTGCATCCTCCTTTTCGTAGTAATACACGTATAATATCAACAAAGTTCCTTCTCGACCAGATTCTAAACATTTTATTTTGCACTAGAACGCCTCAAAATATTTAAACACAAAGGAATTGACCGCAACGGCTGCAGACGTGTTTGAACTACGTATTTACACGTGATCACGCACGTGCACCCGATTCAAAGGCCCTGTTATGCGATATTTATCTCATAGCTAGTCAAGTGGCAACTAGTCCGATTGTACATCATGCTCACGGCTGTTTCCCAGTAGGGGAAAGAAGTAAACAGCCACTGTGCCTCAAAGGGCTACAGACTAAATCTGTAAACCACCTTCGCGCTGTCGCGAGGCAGGATCAGCCAGCAAGCGCGCGGTAGGCCCAGTTAGACGAGGCGGGCGAAGGCCGAGCACCTGTTTTCATTCATAGAACATTGAGCTTTATCGACAAGGCCACAACTTACAACCTAATGGCAATCACCCAAC
The DNA here is from genome assembly GCA_963565745.1 of Phengaris arion. Taxonomy (NCBI): domain Eukaryota; kingdom Metazoa; phylum Arthropoda; class Insecta; order Lepidoptera; family Lycaenidae; genus Phengaris; species Phengaris arion. The sequence continues at coordinate 42,805,314 of OY751431.1, forward strand.
CGCGTGGTTAGGTAATTGTTAAGAATCTGTACGTTGTGGCCTAGGCGATAAAGCTCAATTTGCGGCGGCCGCGTTGTGATTCTTGGGGTTATATTAACACGCTCTTAGTCGTCATATCCTAACGCCAACGGAAAATAACGCTTGCGTTGTATTTTACCGTCTCAATGAGAGAGAGACCAGGTGATCAATGGGGATTAGTGCTTTAAAAGACTGCTACGACGCCTCTGATGTATTCGCCTTATTACGACGCCTTATAATCAGGTGGTTCGACTTCTTATTTCATTCGAATCTTTATTGCAACTGATCTTAATGAAAGTTTCACACACATCATTGAGTGGTTCTACAAAATCCATCCTATCCATCAAACATTGATATTATAGTATCTCATCGCTCGCAGTGAGCCGCGGGTTCGAATCCCGGACAGGGAAATAGCCAAAAGCGTCACGCGTTTACGCGTTATAGAAGTTTAAATCCTCTTAGTGGAAAGTTTTAATAGAACGAATGGGGTTGGTTCAATCAAATATTCATTAACCAATATGCTCATGGTGAAGCGAACATTATTAGATATTTACTATCAAATTTTACATACAAGCACAGATTAAATAAAGAGGAACAGATAAACAGCTACATAGCGATTTGATTGCACTACTACAAGCATGCGGTGTGTCCACGATTGTGTGGAAAAATTGTGGGCCGTTGAAGGGGACGTCAAAATTTTCATATTTGGAATCCATTTGGATCGTTTGTTCTATGAAAGCTGTTTCTCTGTACGCAAATATATTTATTTTCTATTCTGTACTACAAGTAAATAATTTTATTACTAGTGTATTTTTTTTTCCTATTAAACGAAAAAATTCGATAAGTAATAAGTATTCTTAGTTGGGTCAAGATAGTATGCAGGTACAGATAGAGCACTATAAAAAGAGTATGTTCCTCTTACCCCGGTGAGACAATAAAGTAGGTATTGGTCCCAACCAATAATATTGTGATTTAAATTATATAATCCAATTAATATCCAAAGCGTCTACCGTTTGTTTGTGTAGCGACTTCGTAGTTTCTGCTACGTGAATACGAAAATATACTTATATTAGTCTTATAATTATATAGTTAGATGAACTAAGAGGGGAGGGGAGGGGGGAAGGGGAGACCCCCTGGCAGATATCAGGCTTATTTGAACAAGAAAAAGTTTTGATCAATTAAACATAATTTTACTCTTGTTTACAACTTTAATATGAAGATACCTATGATATTGTAAACTCAAAATACACATTAAAACTATTATGCGATGTGGTAAAATGGTATATGGGTGAAAATCTAAAAATCTTGCATATAAAAAGTAATGTTTCTTTTGAACCGAAAATAAAAATGATGTGCCCTCTTGCCATAAACCTTATTATATTAAAACTATAATTTCTTTATCTGTTTCACGTTAAATTCGCCGGCAAGTCGTCGGTTAAACCGTATTGAAGGCGGATTAAGTGAGGAAGTTAGGGAGGTTATCTGCGGGTTAGCCGTAGGACTGTTTTCTTTAAATCTGGGGTAAGCCTGGATGTGGTAAATTGGTTTAATCCTAACATAACGCGGTACCAAAAATATGGCGTGTCGTAGAGTTGTGTTTATTTTCTTTCGTATTTTAATATTTTGATAAGTAAGTAGGTTGTTTTTTTAACACAAATAAGCCCCTAGTAAAATGAATTGAGATTTTAGATAATAGTGAAGCTCCTACGACAGTTTTTGTTTCAACAGAATGTTATTTTCAATTTGCTTCTATGTATATTTTTTTTATATACTTAGTAAAATCACTTGCTAAACTAGATTTTTTTTCTCAATAACGTGCCAAAAATGGAGTTAAAGTAAAAAAAAATACGTATGGTCGCTGACAGGTCCCATGCACCACTTTTCGACCTTATTACAAAGCAATGAAGTCCAAAAGTGGTACAATGGGTTTGTGGGCGAGCGTACAAAACAAAATGTCCCAAAATCCACATTTCGTGTACCGTGCTACGTGAAATAGGATCACGTGTAAGGAGCACGTAACAAAGGTATTTATTATCGTTCTGTAGTCTATAGTCCACCGCAGTCGATTACACTGTCCCGTACACTGAACGATTCTCATCAGGGGACTGCTGCTTATTTATCTACACTAATATTATAGAGAGAAAAAGGTTTGTCTTTTTTGTATGTTTGTTTGTTTGCATTGAATAGGCTCGTAGGTATATTTTAAGTTAGTGAAATCATTTTTTTATTTATATTTTATCTTTATACATTTTCAACCGCTGTGACGTCACTAGTGTATAATTTTTTGTATAGATCGTTTTTAATGCTCTCCAACGATGTCACTTTTGTGATGGCTGTATTTCGCCAACGGTTGATAGTAGATATACCATTGTAAAGACAATATTTCTTGGCTTATTATGTGCTTTTCGAAAAGCCAATAAATAAAACTACGCATATTCCCCATGGGCCATGGTTCATTACTGACGTAGCCAATAGCTATAATGACCATTGTCTATGTAAAGGGCTCCATTTTCCGCATAATTATTTGTAACGTAACAACGTAACTTTAGTTTTGTAAATTCAACACAACTTTACACCGAATCTAGAACATTATATTTAACGAGTTAAATCAAAACATTCTCAGCATTTGTAGACAAATATAAGCATCTGATTAATGTATTTAACGATAAGTTTAATTAAAATGAAGCAATTTGTTGAACATGTTAAAATTGACTAAAAAATACATCGTTTTTTTGGTACATCGTCTATCATTTTTATACAAAAACGATGATTGCCGAGAAATATTAGCAACATGGTCGCGCTGTACGTCTTCGCTTGATCGCTAGTCGCGAATTGCAACTAGTACCTACTATAAAATATTAAGTACCTACTACTGGTCAGTCATATTATAATAATATTATGCAGCTAATGATGACTATTTATATAATCACCAAGGGCGACTTCGGACATATGAAAACGTCTTTACATTGGTACAGTAAATCATGCCCGATGGCTCGACCTTAGTGTTGGTAAAAGTTACTTAGACCAACAGTATACAACGTCGGGAACCCCTTTATTTGGTTGATTTATATTTTGTTTAGCTATAGCAACCATCCTGATTTAAATTGCGCGTTTACGGTTTAACCATAAACAGTAATATTTGTTTGCATTTTCCTGCAAATTACGCAAAAATGAAAAGATAAAAACTGGACCTTATTGCCTCAATTTTAAGATCTATAATGGGTTATTTGTATTAATTTGGGGCCGGTGCGGACCCCGCGACCCGCGAAGCTAACAAATGTAAGATGTGTTGGAGCCAGTCAGAAATAAATCCTTAACAACCAAAATCAATACCATGAGACGGGATGAGGGGAGAAATGGTTTGTTCCACTTGCGACCCCATAACATACCACTGAGTAAATAGAACAAATGTCTTTAATAACTCGTGTAAATGGGGTTAAATCACGAGAAAGACCAGTTGGAAATGCGATCAAAATTATGTGATATAATTAACTAAACACTAAACTATCCAATTCTGATTTGTAACTCTCACAAGCTCCAGCACAATAAAGACCTAGACATACAACTAGTTACTACTTATATCTCTAGATAGAAAATAAACTTTAGATAGTCAATGGAATCGATAAGATGCAATACTATACAAATTTAAATAACTTCTTTTAATAATTAATAACGACGGGATGTCAAATACGCATAGACTATATTTAAAATACAATATATTATAGTTTTAGTTAAGGAACCTAGACCTCACCCTCTGACAAAATGAAAGTTTGTGAGGATGGATGGATGTTTGTTACGCTTTCACGCAAAAACTACTGAACGGATTTTAATGAAATTTGGTATGGTAGTAGTTTAGGCTTTGGATTAAAACATAGGCTACTTTTTATCCCGGATAAGTACAGTGTTCCCGCGGGATACTTAATATTATATTTACGTGGGCGGAGCCGCGGGAACATCATTATACATTTTCAACTGCTGTAACGTCACTCGTGCATAATTTTTTGTATAGAGCGTTTGATATGTTCTCTAACGATCTCACTTTTATGATGACTGTATTTCGTCAACGGTTGATTGCAGATATGCCATTGCAATAACAATATTTTCTGGCTTATTATGTACTTTTCGAAAAGCCAATAAAAAATATGCATGTTCCCCATTGTCAATTACCGATGTAGCCAATATGAACCTCAGCCTCTGACAAATATATTTACATCATAATTATTATTCCAATTCAAATACTTACTCATACACATAAATATATTAAAGCTTTATTCCCTGGGTACCAAGTGGAGCGCACTAAATCTAGAGGATGGCATCCCGTGTCATTTACCTGTCCTCATTAAAGCCTACTCCGTCACTTTGCCCGACAACGTACTTTATTTCGTGCGCCGTTTCGCATCATCTGCGATACTCCACTAAATCTAACACCACCATCATCATCATCACCACCACCACCAACACTGACGTCATGGCGAGCAAAGCGGCTTCTATGTACTTATATAAGTTGACTTTTGTCATATTATAGATTGAGTGCTACATTGTAAAAAAAATATATATTATTTTTTAAAGAACAATTTTCCCATATTTTAACCAAAAGGTGGGCACGCGCGAATTTCTTATATCGGTTGGGCTAGTTTCCGAACCGGTGGCATCATGTCCAACAATCTATAAATATTTATAACCTACATGGAAAAAAATTGAGTTTCAGTTAGAATTTTCGTCATTACTTCCACCATAATCATTGTCACTTTCAATAAAATATATTCATGATAGTTAAAATAATAATGGTTTCATGCAGCTCAACGAAAGATACTATAATGGCTCGCAAACTTCAGTTTTGTAGACATTGCTTTGCTTCTAACACTTTAAATTCCCCACCCATCATTCTTTGGTTGCTATTGTTATTGCCTACAGAGTTAATTTTTAGGGTTCCGTATTACTCAAGGAACCCTTATAGTTTGTCTTACGCTCTGTCCGTCCGTCTGTCTGTCCGTCTGTCTGTCTGTGTCTGTCCGCCCTTCTAGCTTTTGTGATTATGAACATAAATTGTTGAAATTTAGTATACTTATAGATTGTGTATAGATATCAGTTTTATCATCATAAAATAATAATAATTTTATATTTTAGGGGTGGGTCTCCATACACGTGAAGTAGGGATGAAAAATATTTTTTCATTCTACCGCATCATGTGGGGTATCATTTAATAGGTCTTTTAAAATAAAGGTAAGACTTAAGCATGACTTTTTTACCAAGTCAACCATTTAAGAGTAATCGGCCTCCAAGTGGTTTGTAAGTTGGTCCCCCCTTTCTTAACCATAGGAGATAGAAACTTGTAAGTTTCCATGCTGATAGATCCTGCTAAAAACTCTCAAGGAACATTATTTTAAACGAAATCGGACAGTAACTTTTAAAGTAATTTGCGAAAAACCTATTACGCGTTTATAAGACATGTCCTGACATGCTCTTGGTTAGACTGGGTTATTAATAATCTCAATAAGAAATAACAAGGACATCTAATATATCTATACAATATACGTATCTAAACTAATTTGTTGATCTTATTACTAACATATTATTATATTATATTATATTATTATAATTTGATATTTCCGATTACCGCCCCAAAGTTGAAAGTTCATCTATAGATCCTTAAATTGTGATTTTAACAAATTGACATGTAGTGGGTCCAATATAAAACTAATGGACCTCAATTTCAAGTGATCAGCCCTAACCCATCAAACTGGGAACATGTAGCGAAAATAGACTTTACTGCAACGGTATAAGTATTGTAACCGTATATTAGTGAACAATATTTGACTGTTTTCATAACAGCTTCGGCGTAATCCGGGGTAAGAAGGACGTGCTACTTGAAAATAATTGACGAAATATTAGGGCTGCCACGAACTAGAAACTTCTGGCTCTATTTATTTATATTATTTAACTAGCTTTTGCCCGCGGCTCCGCCCGCGTAAATGCAGTATCCCACTGTACTTTTTCGGGATATTAAGTAGTCTATGTGTTAATCCAGAGCTCAAACTACTACCATACCAAATTTCATCAAAATCCGTTCAGTAGTTTGTGCGTGAAAGAGTAACAAATGTCCATCCATCCATGCCTATATCCATACTCATAAAATTTTACATTTATAATTATTATAGTAGTAGGATAAAACTCCTAAGTTAAATAATACAATAATATAATATAATATAATATAATATAATATAATATAATATAATATAATATAATATAATATAATATATAATAATAATATAATAATATATAATAATATCCTTTTAATTTACGTTAAATAAAAATCTGCTAAAATGTGTAAATTAGATTCCACATATTTAGCCAGAAAAAGCGGCATATTGCAGGCTATAAGATACTGTCTATCAATCTCTTAAATATGTTAGATGTTTTAACATCTACATACAGACTTGAAGTCAACAATGAGACATACCTACCAGTAAAACACAGACAGGATACAAGCTTCTGGCTGTAAACTTAACCTTTCCACTTAGCGCTCAAGACGTCGAAAAGCACTCCGTAACTTAATATGCGCTTTCAGGTTTCATGTTTGACATTTCAACTGGAAAATAATTCCCAGTTTTGATGATTCTTTCAATTGTTAACAATATGTCATAATGTGATGACCAAATGAACAATTGTAAACATCAATTTATTACATTTTTGAAACCCACTCGGGGAAAGACATGTTCGTAAAGAATTTTTTTTTCCATGAGAGTTTTTCATGTCAAGAAATAAATAATATTATTTAATAAAAAATACATAATTTCTAGGAAAACGACATTTTACCAAATGGCAAATGGCTAAGGCATTCCCTAGGGCTTTCCCTAGATCTTTAGAGAGACCATAGGATTAATAAAATCTAGCATCATTTAAATCAAGTGTTGTACTTAAATCCATTACGCTCAATTTTCGACAAAGCACCCTTTGATGCTGCGCCGTTAAGGTAGCCTTCCGATGCACGCGACGCGCGATGCGAGCCCGTGACGTGAGACCGTGACGTGAGACCGTGACGTGAGACCGTGACGTGAGACCGTGACGTGAGACCGTGACGTGAGACCGTGACGTAAGACCGTGACCCGAGACCGAAATACTTTCTCGAAGCCACTGATTAGTATGAATTTATATGGAGCACTAAGCAGTCCCCGCGACCCGCAACGCGCGACCGTTGAGCGTGGCCATAGAACCTGATTCGCTAGTGTACTGATCGCAGTCGGCAGTCGCGTGTCGCGGTCGCGGGTCGCGGTCGCGGGTCACGGTTAGCGGTTCACGTCGCGGTCGCATAGATCGAAAGGCTACCTTTAGATTCATCCCCTAATTTTTGTTCCTCTTTAATGTTCCCCATATTTCCTCAAGTAGGCTTTGTGGGGGAGCAAATGTACATTCGGTTTGTGTTACTGCTTCAATACGCAGAAGATCTGCTCCTCTCAAATGTTTATAGGTATTTGGACGTGCTTATGATAAACCGTTTTTACCCGACTACAGCTTAGCCAAAAGGAAGGGTGACGATTTTGGCAGTCTATGTATGTATGTTTGTTCCATCGAAGCCCCTAAACTACTGATCCGATTTTAATTAATGAGGTGTCAATAGATTTGTAATAATGCCCCGGGTAACATAGGCTATATATTTTGCGTAGTCGGGTTATAGTTTTTTTTTTTTTTTTTAACTTTTAAAATATTATGTTCATTAAAATCTTATCATGTTACCAGTTAGTTCTATCGTCGTACTAGTATTGGTTGATTGCCCGTCGAGAATAAGATGGATATCTTGTCCCCGAGACTAAATTTTGAGTTAGTTTATTTATTTATAGAAGAATGTAATATCATTAATATTATAAACTAGCTGACCTGTAACTGCCATTTTTTTTTGCAACTTTGTCAATTTGCTATAATTTTTTTTTCATATAAACCTTCTTCTGACAATAACAAACACATAAAAGAAAGATTTATCCAATTTGGTGCAGTCGTTTGGAAGTTGTGCGCGTACAAACATTTCGGCAATTCATTTTTATTTATATAGATATACTAATAAAACTAAAGAGATCGCCCTGTGGTCGAAATTCGCTAACAATCCTACTAATATTATAAATGTGAAAGTTTGTAAGGATGGATGGATGTTTGTTACTCTTTCACGCAAAAACTACTAAACGGATTTTGATGAAATTTGGTATGGTAGTAGTATAGATTAAAACATAAACTACTTTTTATCCCGGAAAAGTAAAGTATTCCCGCGGGATACCCGATTGTATATTTACGCGGGCGGAGCCGCGGGCAACAGCTAGTAATTCATATAATTTTTAAGTTAGAACTCTCCTTTCTCTTCTCCTATGCCTCTTACATAGAAAAAATAAATGTAAATGTTGTGACAGATTGACAACTAACGTCAACGCATAATTTCATCGTCAATGAGTAATAAAATTGTATCTATCATAGTATCTCTAAAATAATAAATGTGTGTTAATAATCCGAGATGTGTGTGTTGTTGTTATTTTTATTAATTTTATGTATTTCTAATGTACTATGCCAAATATGATACTCCTCCGCTGACACAATTCTCGTAAAACTGCACTGAAAGATTTTGCTTCGCGTACCAATGTCATCGTGCTCAATCAAGTATTTTTTTTAATTTTTTTAATTCGGAAGTTTAATCGGTTACCGACTACGCCATGAGACTTACAAAAAAAAAACATGTATTATATTTGTTTTGGTAGTATGTACACTTAAACTCTATTAGCAACTAATTCTAAACATATTTATAATAGGACTCGGGCCACCCTTGAATTAGGTGAGGTCAGGAAACTATTACAATATACTCCTTTACATTCCTTGAAACGTTAACAACACCAGCTATGTGTTGGTCGACCTATTTCTGGTATAATTAGTAGGTAGTGGGTTCCAGTGGCGATTGAGTGGTATCACTCGGCGGGTCCTCTGTTGTTGTCCCATTAGCACGGGCTTCTTTCACACCAAACACACTTTGACGGTGTACACTGGGCACCCTGTTAGAGACAGAGTGGATATGTACAGAGACGGTGGTGATTTAAAATCTGAAGTCAGAAGGTCGATTCTGCTATTTTTTTTTTTTTTTATTTTTTTTTTATTATTAAATAAGGGGGCAAACGAGCAAACGGGTCACCTGATGGTAAGCAACTACCGTCGCCCATGGACACTCGCAACATCAGAAGAGCTGCAGGTGCGTTGCCGGCCTTTTAAGAGGGAATACGCTCTCTTCTTGAAGGTTTGCAGGTCGTATAGGTCCGGAAATACTGCTGGTGACAGTTCGTTCCAGAGTTTTACAGTGCGCGGCAGAAAGTTACGCGAAAAGAGCACGGTGGAAGACTGCCACTCATCAAGGTGATGAGGATGGTATGTTTTTCGCGTGGGACGATGGCGAAAAGTTGCAGGTGGTATGATTCCGAACAATTCCTCAGAGCACTCCCCGTGATACAACCGATAGAGGATGCAGAGTGAAGCTACATCTCGGCGTAATTCCAAGGGGTCCAAGCTGTTTGAAACACTATGGCACTCAACAACTCGAGCGGCCCTTCGTTGGATACGATCCAGAGGGAGCAGTTGGTATTTTGGCGCCCCTGCCCAGAGATGAGAACAATATTCCATATGAGGCCGAACCTGCGCCTTGTAGAGTATTTAATATTTTTTTAGATTTTTTTCAATTCAATTCATTTATTTGCTGTTAAAGTGGTAAGAACAATAGTTGGTACAAAATTTATAGGTTCTGACACTTTTAATATAGATAGCATGCAAACATTTATAAGATTAATTTAAATTATGAAACTTCTAAAATACTAACATTATTTTACAAATATTCTATTCCAATTATCTCATTTTACTTTACACTAATAATTACATGTCAAGACTTTTAAGAGGTTAAGTAACAAAAACAAAAAAAAAATATAAAAATCCTATATTAATACAGCTACGATCCAGTCCCGAGAAGTTAAGACTGCGAAATGGTATTCTCATAAACGTCAAACCAACGTCACTATTATTAATATTATTGATTGGGGTTATCATATATGATTGTTATTTTATTTTTCTATTTTTAATCATTCTGACACGTGATTGATTAGGGTTTCATTTTGACGACATGATTTTATTCATTTGTTCTGACATTATACTAATTATTAGTATAAAGTATATTTGTAACTGAGTAAATTGACTGTATCTTTACATAATCGTGATGTTATCTTATTTTGCCTGAGCTTGCTATTGTGAATGCTGTGTCACCTGCAAAGGTACATACATCGGCCTCTTTTTTACGATATTGTGATCATTCATATATATATATAAAAGATTTTTAATGTATGTACTGTTTAGTGTCCTTGTAATAAATAAATAAACGTCAAACCCGTTTTGATAGGTCTAAACTCCAATAGTCAGTTTATGATATCAAGACGATTCATTTACAATTCAATAAAAGTAATATGATAGTGTAAGAGAACTGGGGTTCAGATTTATGAGTATGGCTATTTCCTATCTTCTACTATTGCCTCCTTGAAAAATGTCTCTTTCGCGTTTCATCGTATTCGAATCACACCAAAACTAAAAGAAGTTTTCACTTCAAAACATAAGCCGACGCGGGCTCCCCGACAGATTTCATGGCATAAAAGGGTGCAAATACTATGTAAAGCGACATACTTTTGTTTTACATTTGCATATCAATTGTTATATTTATTGACAAAAGTCTCTGTGTCTACATTATCCTGTGTATACTTGATTGAAACGTGTTTTAACGAAGCGCTAAAGAGGCGGTCGGCGCGCGGCGTGTGGACTGTGGCGGCCATATTAGTGTTACTAACGCTGGTACTACAGGGAAAGCAAATCTATACCTATAGTAAACTACTAATGCTACGATAGGGTCAATTCACACCGTAACGAAACGATACGCGAATAGAACTCCATTTTTAAGATTTTTAGGATTCAAAATTGAACTTTATTCGTTACACATGAAGATACACGTTTCTTTGTAAGAAGTCGAATGTCAGATTGCACCGCGCTGCACATCGCATGTGCAATGTATGACTGATGTACGTGTATCTTTTTGTGTAGTGAATAAAGTTCAATTTTCAATACCTATCTTAAAAATGCAGCGCCGCGTAGCGTCGCGTATAGTTGCGGTGTGACCTCACCCAAGTCTGATAACCAGCAAGATGTATCAGCATTACATTATGATATTAATACGTGAAGGGAAAACTTTTAGTACAGCTTTACGAGAATTGTGCAACCGGCGGAGTATGAAATTTGGCCGGTAAATTAAGTTTGATGTCGAACAAAGTATGTAGAAAGCTAATTTTATAAAATTAATGCTTAGATATATATAAAATTTATAAAAATAACAACAACACTCTCTATATCTTTTGCTCCATGCGGTCTATTCATATCTTTAACTTCATAATAACGTTCCAACAAACAAAAACGTCATATAAGTCATAGCTTGTACGACTTCCAGTTGTATTTTGCAGTTTTATAATAGTAATGAGGTGACTTAATAAGCTGTGAACTTAAAGGACCTACCTTTAGATGTCTTAAATTTAACTTTTTAGTCGTGTGACCAAAACGTCATAATAAACAGGTCATAGCAACGTCGGCAAGACTATACTACACGACGTTATATTATAGTTTTAGCTAAAACGATTGTACGACAACGCACGCACGCATGTAGTCATACTAATGTCAATTGACCAAATTAGGTGATTGAAAAACCTATATATTATGACGTTTATATAATGAAGCAGTTGTATACACGTTTTCATAATGACGTTTATAAAACGAACCCTATCTTGTTTTACAGCAGTCAATTGGAGACACTTGGTTGTTTATTTGCGACTTATATATACCTTTTATATTACATGTTGTCGATTAAAGTCATGCCCTGACTTTAACCAACCTTCTTGTCGCATTTGAGTCAAATTTTTACTTTTAAACGCCATATTAATTTAAAGTTTGATATAATTTAATTTTAAAAATAATATAAAGTTGAACATAGTAAAATGTTTTGTAATCTGAACTGCATCAAAATTATAAAAAATAATAATCCTCTTTAAACTGTCAATATTTACAATTCACAATGTTAATTTTTTTTTTTTTTTTTATTCAAATAAATTTCACGTTGATATTGTGTTATAAAGTATCTTTAAATTTAAAGATAATTGATATTGTGTGAATATTGACAAATTAAAAAGGATTATTAATTTTTTGAGGAACCCTAATAATAATGGCGGATGGCGTAGGTATTGCATGGTCTTGAAATAACCTTAAAACAACTTACTGTCTTTATACCGTAAGTATGCGGATAAAGCAACATGTTTTCCATTTTTAGAAATACCCATATTTTTATTAAAAATATTATAATGTTCCAAACACAAAACTACAAAGGGGCGTGTGAATTTGAATAGTATCTACATAGGTATATTATCATAAAACATAAATTCCTAATGGTATTAGTTACAGATAGCAAGATATGAAAATTGAATAACATGATAACACTCATCTTTTATTATTTTAGAAATACTTATTTTGCAGTCACATTTCTTGCCAAAAACCACAAGTAACAAGAGAAAAAAAACATTCGTACAGGTGTTGTTACTTGACTCAAATAAACCGTTTAGTCGTTCAAATCACCTGTACGACCACAATAAGACAAAACGAGTCGCTGTAAAGTTATGATTAAACTACTGTGCGATGAAAGTGGTAATTCCTTAACGTTCACGCGACTTTTGAATGACTTCAACGAAGACACTTGTGACTTTTGTATGACGATTATACAACAACGTTGGTCGTATAAATGAGGCCCTTTTCGCGATTAATAAACGTTATTAAAACGTTAGTGTGACTTAGCTGTGGTAATATAATAACGTATACTAAACTATTGTACGACGATAAATTGTTACTTGGGGTAGCCACTTACTATTTTTTACAATAACCGGCAGTTTGAACCGACAACAATGTGGCGAAATAATTTTTAACCGCTCGTTTAAAGACAACGTGTGAAAAATTGTGGGATGATTACTGGGCACTTACCGTGGACTGGTTACGGCACCTGCTTAAAGGAATTTAGCAAAACATATTTTTGTTACAGCAAATAAGAGTAATTTAAATAATACAGAGCTCACAGTTAAGTAGCGATGGAAACTCATAATTATAGCGCTTTGAGGCGTTGGAATATTATGATGTTTCATCACATTTTATCATTTTGGGCTGATTTCAATTATTATCATAGAGTAAAAATATTTCTCCATCCCCAATTTACATATATGGAGAGCCACCCCTAAAATATAAAATTATTATTATTTTATGATGCTAAACCCTCGGGTTTAGCATCAAAATAATCATCATAATATAGTTCTCGATCTATACACAGTCTTTTACTATACCTAATATCATCCATTTATATTCATAATATAATATAATAAAGACACAGACAGACAGACGGACGGACAGAGTGAAACTATAAGGGTTCCTTGAGTATTACGGAACGCAAAAATATACGTCTGACCAGGACTCGAACCCGAAACAACAATTTAGCATCAACGCAAGAAGTTATAGCTTAATAAGCTAGTACTGGTATAACTACGTATTGGTATACGTAGTTATACCAGTACTAGCTTAGCCAACTTAAAAAGTAGTTGTTTCCAGGGTCAAGATTTAGCTAAATTGATTTTTCACCCCCATAACACCCTAAATACTAAATTTCATAAAAAATTCGTTCGAATAAATAAAATAACTGATAATTATAACTTTTATTTCACTCTGCATAGGCCCATATTATAAATACCTTACAGACTTAACATATATTATATTATAATATACTTAAAACTGCACTTGATAAATAAATTGTTTATTGTCAAAGTTGTTTACAATAATTAACTAATTATTCTATCCTCCCAACTAGGCGCAGCCTATCCTATGGGAAAGTGAAGGGATTTAAGGGTGGTGGTGTATGTGTGTGTTTTGTGTGTGTGTAGGTTTTTGATTACACGCGTAAATCTTTAGTCTCCTCATAAAGACTTTGTGTAGGATACCTTTTTGGTTTGCCGAGGGCGATTTTTTAATAACTACGCAGTAGCTTGGAAAAAAAACTTTGCAATTCCATCTCGGAAATAGCGATGTATCGATCTTCTAAAGCAATCGAAAGATTCGATCACATCAGTACGTGACGCGATATGTTACGAATTATAGAGAAATCTGCACGTGTGAAGTACTTCCCGATGGGCTATATGGACCACTTTTACAATATTTAAGAAGATTTAACTGCAAATGCATGTGACGGAGAGAATGCGATGAAATAATAGTAAAAGATAATAATATTACAATAGGACTGGGACTATATGATCCGGAATCCAGCGTGTCTGGGAAAATTCAGAGCACTGAAAATAGAGCTCTCCGCTAATACAATAGAGTTGAAAATCGAAGTGTCGAGTGTCGAGCTGTCATATATGATATTGACATTTGACTCGACACTTGTGTGTTAAAATTTTCAGCTCGATTGTATTAGCACAGAGTACAATTTCCAGTGCTCTGAATTTTCCCCGGCTTTACGGATTCCAGACACTATAGCCCCAGTCTAAAAGTATTTAAAGTGAAAAATTCTTTAGCGTCCTTGTAAAAGCAACAGAAAAAGGAATTTTAAACAAAAATTTTAGATTTTACATACATTACTTAATAAATAAAATCTTCTTTCTTAAATTAAATGTTCAGTTTGTCACTTGACCTGCAATCTATCTATAGGTGCGTTCACACTGTTTGGTTCATAAACAAATGCCGACCCCAGTAGGTGTGGAGTGTAGACGGGTATGTAGATGTAGGTTGTGGATGTAGGCGTAAGTGTAGTTATTTACTAAATTCCAGATTGTAAGACAGAGAAAGCTAGTTACAATATACAGGTTTCACTTCTATTGCGAGTCAAATCATACAATATTTTTGGATTTTGTTTCTTGTATTAGTCAAAAGTTCTCTGGAATTCCTATTGAATTTTAAAAATGTATCAAATATAGCATCTTATGGAAAACTAGAATGCCCTGCTTTGCTCCTGGTTTATTTATTAACCAATTCCAGATAAAAATATATATTTTGACGCCGTTACACTGTTTTGTAATTCAAAAATGCACATACAGAGGGACAGTGGTCGTGGAATTTATTATAATCATTTATACATTCGCCTCCGTCGACTTCGTCCGCTTAAATCACTCAGACGGACTGACAGACTGATTTAATATTCTAGCTTTTGAAAATTATAATATAGTTTATCAGCATCGCTATCTAGGAGTATCCGATATGCAGTGAAAAAAGTTTAAATGAGACTTATCAACATAACTTTATTCGACACAATAATGGGTACAATATAATTGACAAGTCATTTCATTGTGACCAGGTCAGTTATGCAGGAGTAATTTTATAGTGCCTATATAGTGTGTGCGCAGTACACAAGAGCACTCCATCTTCCTTTACTCTCATAACCCAGTGGGACGGATAGCCGACACGTTCGACGAGAGATCAGGTGCAGGTCCGACTTTTTACATGCCCATCCGACGCATGGATCATCTTTCTCGTCAGACAATCAGGTGATCAGCCTACATTGTCCTAACCAGACTTGGAAACAACATTTTTTTATTGTTCCAATGCGGGAATCGAACCCAAGAACCCTCATAAATCTATATAAACTTAAGAATTATATGATCTATTACCAGATTCATCGAATTTCGAACACAGGGCGAACACTAGTGGTAATAATACTGCAAACAGAATTAATTACAATACCTCCATACAAAACGAAACAAAACTAGACAACATTTGCACAAAGACTATTATACCTAGATTTGAATAAATTTAAAAGTAGTAAATAAAAGATGGAACGTCGTGACGACGTACAGGACAATAATAGAAAATATTTGTAAGCTAGATACGCACTGGAGATATGAAGCCAATATGCCTACGGAATGAGGGACTAATTCTACATGATTTTGTGATGGCCAAGTGAAATGAAACGAATAGAAATTACAATATATGCAATGAATAAGGCGGCCATCGTTTTAGATTTGTGAGGACAAGTAAAAATATCAAAAGCATCGCAATAGAATATGAGTCCAATACATTCATATTTTATGCCAACGTCCCCATAACCGAGGATGAATTTCTCAAAAATGCGGGGAATGTTAGGCCAATAATTACAATCGCAGTAGATACGGTACCACGCTAGACTGTCCTGAATCAAAAGGCTGCTTCGTAATAGTTAGTAATAGTCTATACTCTATTGTATAGAAAGAACTAAGCCAAAGCACACATGCCATATCGAACCACACCAATGTATGAAACAAAAAAGCTGCCACTGACATTGTACAATATCGACAAAGTTCCTGCTCGGCCAGTTTTTAAACATTTTCCTTTGCACTAGGACGTCCCAAAATATTAAAACACAAAGGAAATAAACGCAACGACTGCAGATGAGGTTGAAATATGTATTTACACACGTGAGGATATGTGCGTGAGCAAGATTCAACGGCGCAGTTAATCGTTTTTATCTCAAGTGGTAACTTGTTCGATGACACTTGCTAAAACTATTATATTATAAAGTCGCAAATATAAGAACGGTATACTTTTGATATTGTATCTTTTTAAATCAATAAATGATTGTCACCCTGTCGCCGATGGAGGCGCCCGCGCAGCGAACAGGCGTGCAGAATTCCGAATTCAAATCAGTCTCCTCTCGTCGCTGGTCCGAAGAGTTCGTCACCATTTACATACCCGTCCCCAGGTTTACATTTCTCTTTTATGTTTGAATAAAAAGTGCTTTTTGTGGCTAACGATGTCCGCCATCTTGGGGCTAATGACCTTTATGATGGACGTTTATTGTTTATGCAGAAATGATGCAGAAAACATCTTTGACATATCATTAAGAAACTGTCTGCAACTATCGTTTTTGTCATGTAAATAATGCATAGCAACGAAGTCCATGAGTTGTTCAGAATTCTGCCATTTGGTTCTAGTTAAAAATCACTATCATCTCTATCCATTAAATTAGCATTTTCTCGTCAAAATTCCTTCGAAATTTCCAAGAGACCAATAGCCTAATTTTACTGTTAAGAATATCCTAGGTGGAAACCGCATTTTTAAATTGTAACTATCACTTAGAGCTCCAGTATCCCATTTTGAGGATTAAAAATGCACCATCCTGCTGCAGGTGATGAAAATAGGACTTTCATTTAAAAGTTTCATTCGAAAGCGTTGACATAAATAGCCGTAGACATAATTAAATTAAAAGCAAAGGATACAGTTAAGAGTTTGAACACAAAAAACTGCGAATTGTATAAGTACTATTATGTTTATTAAATGTTTGAATAACGTTAAGGGCGGGGGTCATTCATGCGTCTAATATTTTACATATCTAATGCGACGTCCAACGTGGCAACACGTTACTTCACCAATCATTTCGCAGTTTTACATTTTTCTAGCGACTCTCGTCTCTCGTCACTCGACTTATATTTTTGATGGTCATGTTTATAGTTCAAGACGTATCTACCTATGTTTGTTATATCCAGGGGGTTGTTTAGTTGCAAACTTCTCACTTCTAGCAAATGTTCAAATCTATCCAATTATTTAATACGAGGCATGGCCCCACATCCCTCGCCAGTCGCCACGCTCGCAGTACCAACAGAAGGTTGATTCTGCTAATTAGGTCCTGTACAATACATCCTACTACTATTATAAATGTGAAAGTTTGTCAGGATGGATGGATGTATGGATGAATGGATGGATGTTGGTTACTCTTTTACGCAAAAAATACAGAACGGATTTTGATAAAATTTGGTATGGTAGTAAAATAGGCCTGGATTAAAACATAGGCTACTTTTTGTCCCAAAAAAGTACAGTATTCCCGTGGAAAACTGTATTTACGAGAACTGGGGTGTATGGGGTAACAGATATTCGCCGCAATTTCATCATTCATGTCTAAAATTTAAATTTCATGAATTTCTAAAATGTCGCGGTAGTGAGCCCGCCCTTAAATAAATTTTTACTCTCATAAACAGCATCCCTTTGGCGAAGTGTCGCGCCGCGTCTCAAACTCATTCAATTTAAATTTTTCAACTTCTTGCTTTTAAAACGCGACGAATTGTCCAGTAAATAAGCTAACTTTGTTGGGAATTCTTCGAGTGGGATTCGTTTAGGTTTCTAATTGTCAAAGTCAATAATATTAAAATCAGTCGTTACTTTGCGGAAATCCATAGCATACAATTTAAATACCTAATATTCCAGCAATATTCCTCGGAAAATCATTAATATTTGTTTAATTTCATACGCTACCATTTTTCTCAAAAGAAAATGATGTTCAAACGATAAATATGTAAATAATTAAAATAAAATATTTTTCAGCTAGAATCTAGTTAAACCTAGAAATAATAATAACAATAATTATTTACAGTTACACCGTAATTACAAACATCGTTATCAAAACTGTACCCGAGTAGGTCCCCGCTAGGGATGTGTATTTGAAAGATACTCGATATAAAGCTTATTAATGTGGCACATAATAAGGCGGGGGAGATCATTTACGACAACTTAATATTGACGACCCCTGTGGCTCAGTGGCTGAGCGTGTTGGTGTTCAAGCCGGGTGTCGCGGGTTCGAATCCCGCCGAAGGACCGAAAGTTTTTCGTGTTCCTGGGTCATGGATGTGTATTAAATATGTGTATTATAAAATCAAAATATTAAATATGTGTATAAAAGTATTGAATATATTTCCTTTGTCTGGTTCCCATAACACAAGTTCTTAGAGAACTTACCACGGGACCAGATTGTCGTGGTGTGAAGCGTCCATAGATATATAAAATTAAAAAAATATATATTGGTTTTGCTCAGCTAAGTAGATAACTAGATAATATATCTAAGAGCTACCTACGTAGTCTTTCAATCGTAGGAAGCATTTTAATATGGTATATCGTTTTGACAACACTTAATTGCTAATTCAATTTTTTTTGGCAAGGAACCCAAACACTTGATATCTCAACGTCATGGAGACTAGAGGAAGGAGCACTATCTCTATACATGAAAAAGTGTCCGTCATAAAGCTTAACTAGGGGTGGCGCTACTGTAGCAAGGAGATGAATTTCAAAGAAAGCATCAAAATTTAAACGGAGGATTAAATCTTAGCATCTTGTCAGGTTCAACTACGCAAGTAATTAGAATTATCATGATTTTCTGAATTACCTATACTAACCTCACTAGGTACTAAATTGACTTCACTCCTAACTTCATTCCATCTCTTATTGCTTCATATCATACACACTTCTGATTCTAGCACCATTCTGGTCAGTTAATTACTTTTGTCGGTCATTTCTCTAGTTTTCTCCCTTAGAGAGATGGTGCTCCTTTGCTATATTTCCATGCTCGTCAATAAGATTTTGAAACAGGATGCGTATAAATTAATTTATACCAATCATATTTCCATTTGTAGCTTCTCACCTGCGGTTACGTTTAAGCATATACCAAGCATTTCCACTTGTTCCGTTTACATCGACTATCGAGTCGATTGTCACTTAGTGCATCCCTATCTCGGATCGATACGCGCTGGCCGTCTGTTACTACGGCTACCGTCACGCGGCTCCGGGGGTTGAGGGTACACCGAATATTATGTAAGCTTCATTACATGGAGTGACGAGAGCCGAATCGAGAGAGTTCAGGTTCGATTTCCAGGTTGTGGTGTGTACCAATGAGACCTTTTTCAGATCTCAAGTACATTATACGGACGCTCTAACGGTGAAGGGAAACATCGTGAGGAAACCCGCACATGGCTGTGTGTGCTTGGGCCTTGCAGAAATGTGGCGTAAAATAACTGGATTTTCAAAAGATATGCACTTCTTATAACTTCATAACTAGGTCAATGACAACATTAACCTAGTAACTGGCATATTGTAAGAGCTCGATTGTTCGAGCACTTGCAAGCGGAAAAAATCAATTAGGCGTAGAATCACATATGAGTCATTCATATGTGATTCTACGCCTAATTGGTTTTTTCCAATCTCAGTCATCAGTCAATAACGACGTTGGCATTGTCGAATCACGTAGAGTATTTTCGAGATCTAAGCCTGCCCCGGAGCAGGGCAGCCCTCACGGCATGGCAAGTACGGAAGCACCCGAACAAAGCCAGCTACAAACGTAGAAAAAAAATTTCATGGCAGGTATATTTCTTTTTTTTTTTTTAATTCAGCATTGACATTAACATTCAGCTATTTCCGTATTTCTTGCTGCGCCCCGGGGTTGTCTAAAATATCGATAACCAATAATAGTCTATTAAACTAGGATAGTGATTTGAAACATTTTAATAGGGTCGCCATCCACTGTGGTCGCTCCACCATGTCCATACCAGGGATTAACCTTATCAATAATAATAATTAATTGCAACTATAGTATAGTATTAGAAAGCCGACGACAGTTTCGACATATTATATTTGAAGTTCGTAGTGTTGTATCCTTAAGGTTGTTCAATCGATATTGATGCCGCGTCGAGGAAGTTACTAGTTCGATTTTCAAATCACCTTCAAATATTTATTTAACAATTTAATTAGGACTAAAAATAAATGGATCGGTATTCTTATTTATTGTTGAGATAATTATTATTGTATAACATTTTAATAATAATTAAGATACCTATAACATTTTTATTTGTGACGATTTTTTTTTTATCCGTAGTAAGTAAGTGGCGTGAAACGGAGAATTTCAATGTGCCCAAACTTTATCCGGCTCCATAACACACTGAAACTTAGGCCTTTTCATCCGTTATTGGATGATTTATACAGTATTCTCCGAGCGAAGTAACCACTCTTGAAATACTGTAGTGCCTGGGACGGTTGTTTATTAAATGTCGTATGGTTGCCCAAGCACATACGGCATTCTCACAGCACAGTCAGCCTAATCCAGAGGAATGACTGGTCAATACGTCTGGGGCCAACCATGTGCGGGTTTCCTCACGATGTTTTCCTTCACCATTAGTGTCCGTATAATGTATTTGAGATCTGAAAAAGTCTCATTGGTACACGCCACAACCTGGGAACCGAACCTGCACTCTCTCGAGTGCGAATCAAATGGTCTACCCACTAGGCCACCGAGCTCTCCATACAACACAATATACACATACATACCACATACATATATACAACATACATACAACATACAGTTCTCAACACACTATAGATAGAATAACGTCATAAGAAAAAATAACAATAATGTCGAATATTACTACTGGTAGTTAAGTCGTCATAAAAACGAATGTGCCTACTGCCCATGTACCCCCTACCCCCGTCATGGCTGGCCCTATTTAACTAACTTCCAAAAAAGGAGGCGCTTTTATATTATGCAGTCACAACTATTCTATACAGGGATTATATTGGTACTTTCACATCGACGACCTCTGTGGCTCAGTGGTTATCGCGTAGCTCAAGCCGGAGGTTGTCGGTTCGAATCACGCCGACGGAGCAATAGGTTTTCAATGTTCCTGGGACATGGATATGTATCATATATGTATTATATAATTTATTAAAAATCTTAAATAAATGTATTTTTTTTTTTTTTTTTTTTTTCGAATGGGTCTATGCTGTAGGCATTTAAGCCGTTTTAGCTTCATCGGTCTAAGTTGCTGCCATTTAGCAGTCGTTTAGGTGGGAATGCAAAGAGGGAGTATGACCCCCTCTGACATCACCCCCCTGCGGGTGATGTACGTACTGATTTTGGTGAATATTTTGAATGACTACGGGTAAGCTATTTTTAGGACTGGAGAGACCGTAGTCCCTCCCTGTGAGGGGTCCGACCCCTTCCTCACTCTCTGACGAGTGTGGTTGCTCGCGCGCGGTAGCACAAACTAACGGCGTACGAGTTTTGTAATGATAGAGTAGCTCATTTTTATAATAATTTGGTCTGGGAGGGCCGTCCCTCCCCCCTCCCGCGTGCGGTCGGGCGGACTCGCGCGCGAGTGTCCTGATATCGAATAATGATGCCGCAGTATTGATAGAGCTCTCTATAACAATATCGCGGTCGCGGTCTTGATTAGGTGTGGCTAAGCTAGTAGGAGTCGAACTCGGACCCGGGTTCGAGTCCGGTGGTCCCGTGTTTGTGTCGGTCCGTATGTCAATACGTGTGTTCGTGTCTGGTGTAAGACTTCGGGGTAGGCGCCGGCGTCGACCCCGGTGCTTTACTAACCACGCGGGTGCGTGTATTTTGTGTTTACGTAATTGTATTACGTGTTTTGTGATGGAGTCTACTGGGTCGGCTAAGATATGCTTAGGCCGCTTTTGGGGATATCGGAACGTCTGGAAGTCGTGTTCGTAGTCCAGGGCCCTACGTATGAGGGGATTTTTATGTTTTTTGCCATTCTCAAAGAATCTCTCGGCGAGTTCTTTGATATAGGCTTTTATAGTGATAAGGTCGAAGTCTCTATGCAAGTCGATGTTGCGTACGTAATAAGGCGCGCCTGTTGCTAAGCGCAAAAAGCGGTTTTGAACGCTTTGTAGGCGTTTCATTTCGTTATCACTTATGTGTGCGAAAGAGACACACGCATAAGTGAGTATCGTTCTTATGCAAGTTTTATATAGAGTGAGTTTATGTCTTAGGGACATTTTACTCCGCGCGTTTAATAACGGATATAATTTGTAAAGTACAAATTTAGCTTTCCTTATTGCTGAATTTACGTGGTATGTGAATGTCATCGACTTGTTTAGTACTACGCCTAAATATTTTACTTTACTAACCTCCGGGATTCGGTTTCCGTGCAGGCTGATGGGACCAAGTTTTTGACTTTTTTTCCTATTTCTATTGTGTTTATTAAATTGGATTACTTGGCTTTTAGAGGGATTTATTTCTATTCTCCATTTTGTGAACCAGTCGCCGAGAGCGGTGACTGCTTTCTGGAGATTATTAGTTATAGTTATAGAGCTACGATGAGCATAGTACAGGGCTGTGTCATCTGCGAATAATGCCAATTGCACCATAGGGTGTTTGGGAATATCGCAAGTGTACAGGTTATAGAGGGAGGGCGAGAGTACCGAGCCTTGAGGGACTCCGGCCTCAATGCCTCTGAGGGAGGACAGTGCGCCTTCGACTCGGAAGCGAAATTTACGGTCTTTGAGGTAGTTGCTGATAGTCAGAACTAGACAGTCTGGTACACCGAGCTGGTACAATTTGTACAGCAGACCTTGGTGCCAGATTTTATCGAATGCTTTTGCGACATCGAAGAAAACGGCGCCTGTCCTTTTCCTGTCGTTCTTGCTTTCGAGTATGTACTCCGTTATGCGGTGTACTTGAGCGGGGCAGCTGTGCTGTTCGCGGAAGGCAAACTGCTCGTCTGGTAGGAGCTTTTTCTCTGTTATGACGTCCTTTAGACGTCTCAGTAGAATACGCTCGTATACCTTACCTAGGGAGCTAATGAGACTAATTGGTCGGTAGCTAGTAGGCTGCACCCGGGGTTTGCCCGGTTTGTGTATACCTATTATAATGGCTACTTTCCAAATGTCTGGGAATGAACATCCTACTAAGAGGGCGTTAAAGATGTTCACGAGAAGTTGAATTAATGCGGTCGGTAACATTTTAAGTGTTTTATTTGAAATACCATCTAGGCCAGGTGCCTTTTTGGCATTCAAACACTTTATGATATCTTTCACCTCCTCCGATTCCACCGGCCTCATGCTCTCTTCAGGTGGTCTCGAGAGTCGGCTTTCGACCTCGCTGTTTACTACCCTAAGGTGCAGGGGGTCTATAGGGAGGGAGCTCGGCCGACACTGTTGTTCGATTGTGTCGGCTAAACATTCGGCCTTGTCTCCATCCTCCAGTGCAGGAGGGCGATTTGGTCTGACTAAAGGAGGCATGTCGCTCTCCGTGTCTCTTTTGAGGGCTTTCGCGAGAGGCCAGTAGGCCGTGTGTGACGGTTTTAATTCACTTAGAAATCGATCCCACTCTTCGGCTTTGAATTCTTTTATTTTGAACTTAACCTCTCTCTCGAGGTGACGGAGGGACTTACGGCACTCTTCCGACGGGTAGCGATCATAGGTGCGTTTAGCCGCGTTACGGAGTCTGATGGACTCCTTTATGTCCTCCGGGAGGGGCCTACGTCTCTCGTGAGTCATAGGCATCTCCCTGGATGACTGTTCTATGGTCGCTACCAGGTGGTCTGTTAGGTTGGAAGCAGCCTCTATTGCTACTTCACTACTCAATATATTATCTGGGATTTTATCGAGATGAATCGATTGAAGGTTTTGGATATTATCGACCAACAGTTTGTAGTCGATAATCTTTTTCTTACTATAGTTAATTCGGTTAGAATTACCGAGAGTAATTTTAACCGGGCGGTGGTCTGAGTTAAGCTCGTGAATAGTCTCGATAGAAAAGTCGAGAGAAATATTTTTGATAAGCGCTATGTCTAAAACACTGGGGTTGTGTATAAGGCCACTGCTACGTTGGCTGGTGTCGTAGCGAGTGGGGTCCTGAGGGTGCATAATGCCAAATTCGAGAGTGTCGGAGAGTGAGTTTAATAGAGTGCCGTTTGAATTATTTAAAACGTTACCCCAATCGGTGTGTTTGCAGTTTAGGTCGCCGGCGATTAAGACGGCGTTGCCTAAATTAAATAGCGTTTTTAAATCGCTAGGAATTAAAGGTTTATTACCAGCTTGGTAGGCGCTGATGATGATGATTGGCTCGTGGCCTGTCATACTGACATGACAAATTGAAATTTCTAATGTCTCTAGGGGTGGCGGTTCTAGAGGGACGCAGTGGAGGGAATTCTTATAATATATAAGAGTGCCTCCTAACCGGGATCGAGTTCTATCATTTCTAATTAATTTGTAATTTGTTATTTTCGGGCTCCTCATACTAGGTTTAAGGAACGTCTCCTGCACTAGAAGTACGTCTACGTTATGGCTCTTGACGAAATCACGGATTTCGTCAATGTTATTATATATGCCGTTCGTATTGAACGACACGACACAAATCGAGTGCGGTTTTGTTCTCCCCGGGGACGCCATTAATAACCGGCGTAAGAGAATTCCCTGATCTTGTCGATCAGGGCCGAGTGGCTTGCCAGTGCCGAGAGGCGGTCCTCGAAGGAGCCTCGCAGCTTGGCGGCGAAGATTTTAAGTTCCATCGGGTCGATGTCACTTAAAAATTTGGCGGCGAGCGCTATGTCGGCGCCGAAACTGGATGCGGACTGGGGCGGATTTTGTGGTCCCATATATGTAGCCCTTTTGGGCGGGGAGGGGGGTGAGGGGGGAGGGGGGACCATGGTCGGTCTGGCTGGGAGAGCCATCGACATCAGAGGAGGAGGAGGTCCTTGTGGACCCCTCTGGGGTGTAACCCAAGCAGGTTTGGAGGGAGGGGGGGCAGGGACATACCTCTGCTTGGGAGGGGCACCTCTCTGTGGTGGGGCTTGGCGCCTCTTTACTTGGGGTGCGCGTTTGCACCCTTTGTAATTGGCCGGATGGCCAGAAGATTTGCACAGGACGCAGCTTGGGGGAGTAGTCTCCTCAGCTGGGTTCCCGCGCTTGCATTCTGACGTGCCGTGGTCTCCCAGGCACTTTACGCAGCGCGGTCTGGCGAAGCAGTTCCGCGCTGAGTGACCGTATAGCTGGCAGCGATGACACTGCCCTGGCATTCCTCTTTTATAGGGGGGTTCGATACGTATGCCCGTGATGTGGCATACGGCTTTTACATTGAATATGGCTTTCCCCTCCGGAGTGGGGGGAAGCACTACAAGGACCATATTGTAATGGTACTTTTTGTTGGGATGGTACATTCTGTGTACCTCTTTAGCGGGGATCCCCTGTCTACAGAGGTCCTCCAGTACGGACTCAGTGGTCAGCTCCTTATCTACTCCCTTGATGACGACACGCAGCATGCGTTCGTCCTCCAGGGCGTAGGTGTGGAAGCCTATCTGCTTTTCCCTAAGGAAAGCAGTTAAAAGCCTATGATCATGCGGGGTAGGGACCTGCATAAGGATCCCATTTGGGGTGGCGTGGGCCGACGAGTAGCGGATGTGCTGCTCGTTTATGGCCTTACTAATCTGGTTCCACTTAGCCTTCTCCTGTATAATGACAGGAGGCGGCAGTTTGGGAGTCGGTGGGGTCGACTGGGAAGTCGACTTGGGGGAGTTAGAGGCCGCGACATTTGTGCCGTCAGCCTGCACGGTTTGCGCACAGGGCGCTTTGGGAGGATTGGATTTAAGACCCTTAGCGGCTTTTGCCGGCGGAGTCGGAGATGAACAGCCCGCAGAGGAGGCGCCGTCCGAGCGCTTCCTCTTTTTGGACTTTTTAGATTGGACGGTTTTGAAACCGTCCTCTCCCTCGGAGGTCTCCTGCTCAGAGCAGGACATCTCCGATTGGGATGTATTGTCGCTCTCGTGCGACGACATAGTAGTCGCTGTCGTCGCCGGCGACGACGGCGACTCTTCAGAAGTAGCTCCCGGAGAAGCCGGTGAGCTAGTGGGGCTTAAACTTTTTCTATATTGTTCCCATGCCTCGGAGGCTCCTGGGAATTTAGATTCGAAAAAGGCCAGTAGCTGCTTTACAATGGTGTCCTCCATTGTAAGGCAGTTTTAGCCGACCTTTTGGGCTGCTCTCTAATTTAAATTATTTGTTTAATTTAAAGATTCAACCCCTCCCGGCATCCGGGGGGGGAGGTGTGTGCGTGGAGGAGTCCACTGGTGTGTAAACCTAATCGTACAATTACAATTTACTTACTTCCGTTTGTTCCTCGGACGCAGGAACACACCGACACACTATCGCTATGCGGAGCGATCGCGACGGTCGCGGAAAAAATAACGGTCGCGGCGGGAAAAATATAACGGTCGCGGTGAAAACGCGGGAAACCGACGTCACGCCGCTGCGTGAGGGCCTTTGAAGAAGGCACTAGCACAGGGATATCACTAAACACTATACTTATATACTTATTATACACTTTACATAAATATAATACTCGGAAAGCGGAAAAGCGGAAAAGCGGAAAAACGACTATCGGATCGTGAGCGTTAGTATGTTAGTGCGGTACTACCATATGACTAACGATGACGAGACGAGAGCGTCAACTCGATTCAGAATCGAAAAGTAAATAAATGTACAGTATAAAATTATTAAATATACTTCCCGTTGTCTCTAACCTCTAACACAAGTACTTCGGATACCTTAACACGGCTAGATTGAGGCGGTGTGATTCGTCCATAGATATTATATTATAATATTATGTATTATTTATTACATATAACCAAATCCATACCATATTAGACTCCAAACACATTCAAACCTTCGACTTTATTAAATACTTACCTGTTGCACGTGACTAAATAAATAGAGTATATTAAATTTCTGCTGAAAAAATCTGCTAGCACGGCATCTGACAAAATATGACGCGACACCGCGGTAAATTACCATAAAATAGCGGCTGGCTGCGGTGTTAGTGATAAAACTGTTTTAATCCACTTGAAGCAAATTGGGAAGGTGAATAAGCTTGAAAGGTGGGTTGAACCTCATGAATTGACTGCAGCAAACCGACAAACGCGCGTCGACTGCTGCATTACATTACTCAACCGGCACAATAATGAAGGGATTTTAAATCGAATGTGATGTTAAAACCTGTGATGAAAAGTGGATCCTATAAGATAATCGGAAACGCTCATCGCAATGGGTGAACCCTGGCGAACCAGCCAAAGCCTGCCCCAAGCGAAAATTGACTCAAAAAAAAAATCGGTTGTCTGTAAAGTCGGTTCACTGACAATAGTTGAACGTGACAACGTCATATTTATAGAGCGCACGGAACTAATTGTCCGCGCCTTAGGTAGGCGTGTTGCCGCCGCGAAGTCCGGCGGCGAACTGAGTAATAACATCAAGCGCCCCCGCCTCTCCGTCCCACCGCTCACATACCTAGGACTCGGCCAGCTGAGGTAACGGCAAATGCGGTGGTAACGGTATGAGTCATGTTTTTTCGTGCGTGCAGCCGGCTTCATCAAATTATAAGACGTTATCACGTCAAAAAAGTTACTTGTGAGCGTTTGGTGGACTAGTGCCGGTGTCGTTAACTACAGGTTTCTTAAATCTGGCCAGACGATTACGGCAGATGTCTATTGCCAGCAGCTGCAAATCATGATGGAAAAGCTAGCTGCTAAACAACCGAGGTTGGTCATTCGCTCTAGGACACTGCTGCTTCAGGACAACGCTATATCACACACTGCACAACAGACGGCTACCAAATTAGAGCTTCAATTGGAATGTCTAAGACATTCACCGTACTCCACGGACCTTGCTCCAACAGATTACCATTTTTTCGAAATTTGGATAACGTCTTGCAAGGGAAAAAATTCAACTCCTATGGGACAGTCCAAAGCGCCTTCAAAGATTTTATTGATTCCTGTCCGAATGGTTTTTTTTAGTACCTATGAGATGCCAAAAGTGCGTAGATAGCAATGGTATATACCGAGGGCGGCACAGAAAATTTCGGGAATCAAGGAAGTGACACAACATTACTATTTAAAAATGTATTTATTGCTTTTCGAAGTATTCTCCGCGAAATTTGACACATTTTTCCATACGATGGAACCAATCATTGAAGCAACCATTCCATTCGGAAGTTGGGGTCTCTAAAATGGCCGTTTTGTAGGCGTCCACAGCTTCTTCAGGTGATGAAAATCTCTGACCACGCAATTTATTCTTTATTTTTGGGAAAGTATAGAAATCATTAGGGCTCTTTTGTTCTGTGCGCGGTGTGAGAACTCGCATTGTCGTGATGGAGGATGATGCGGCGGTTGCAGTTCTCTTATGGAGTTTAGAAACGACCTGTGGCAAACAAATGTTAGCATACCATTCTGCCTTTGCCAGTACTTGTGGCTTATCAAATCATATGTAATGGCGAGGTTGATCCAGTGTGTGTTCGCAAATTGCAGATTTATTGTTGCGACGATGATTAACATCTGCGATGTGTTCCTTTACGCGGGTGTTGATGGATCTTTTAGTTTGCCCTATATAGAAACGTCGGGAAAAAGAAAAGTGCACCGCGACATAATCCGTAAGTGTTTAAAACAATAAATATATTATGTTTAAAAAAATCAACTTTATGTTCCTGCTTTACAAAAAGCCAACTTCATATGTAATGACCTAATACAGAACTATACATTTAGCATAAGCTCAAAAGAACAAGACTTAAAAAGCTATCATTCGCGCTGAAAAGTCCCATGTAGGTAGGATTCCTGAAAATAGCCCATACGTATAATAGAAGAGGGACACTTGATCTCCCCTTTTGTTTTTTAACCCTAATTACCATTCCTTTTTTTATTGAAAAAAAATTGTCACTGGAATACGGTGGGATTGATTTATCTGGGCATCGGGCTACAAGAATCTCTGACAACCAAAAGTTTATACTACTCCTTCTTAATATAAATGTGAAAGTTTGTCAATATGGATGGATGGATGTTACTCTTTCACCCAAAAACTATGGACCGGATTTCGATGATATTTTGGTATAGTAGTAGTTTAGGCTCTGGATTAAAATATAGGCTACTTTTTATCCCGAAAAAGTACAGTTATCCCGTGGGATACTGTAGTTACGTGGGCGGAGCCGCTGGAAAAAGCAAGTACCCCATAAGGATCGAGTGTCCTTCTTTTCCCCTATACGGAGTACTTGATAATAATAGCAAACTTCTGAAGTACATAACTATGAAGGATGATCGTTTATATGAAAAATATAGCAATTGCTCTCATTTTCATATTAAGTGCTTTCCTTTCGGCGTTTGTCGGCTTGGATGCCGTCCAAAACAAATATTTGTGCATAAATGAACTCCTTATCTGAATAACAAATCAATAAACAATTAAGAGACAAAAGAAAAGTCAAAATATCAATTTACAAGCTAAACTGCGTATTTGTCTGTAAAATGGCGCTTATGAAACTATTATAATGCCATTAATTATTATGTACCAGCTTTTACTCTCGGCTCCACTTGCGTAAATACAGTATCCCACGGGAACACTGTTTTGGGATAAAAAGCCTATGTGGTAATCCAGCGCTTAAACTACTATCAACCAAATTTCATCAAAATCCGTTCTGTAGTTTTTGCGTGAAAGAATAACAAACATCCATCCTCTCATTCTTCCTCACAAGCTGTCACATTTATAATAGTAGTTGGATTTCGTAATTTAAAAAGGACTTCCTAGACTTTATAAAAATCGAATCTTTGTTTTACCGCTACATTTTGATTGAATCTTATATCTCGCTTACGCTAATAGCAATCGTATCACCTGTCCTCCTCGTTAAAATCTTTTATCTATGGCCGCTAGTAATTACAAAAGGCGCAATTTTGTATTTGTCCGAATCACCCGTAGAGAGGAGACCACAATAGCATTGTCGATAATATCGACCCGATGCGAGATATCGATACCGATATCTACACTAGTGTGTAATGACAGCAAAAAAAATTTATTTTAGTATAAAAATTTTATTTTATTTGACTTTTGAATTTCACTATAAACTTTAAAAAGACAAGAAAGAATCAAACACGCAATAAATCTACGAAATTTTCGTTGCTCAAAGACTTCACAAGTAGGATTTATAGAATAAAATATACTTAAAGTTTTAGAGACGTGCCAGATCAAAATACATATTAAAAATGGTAATTGATGTAAAAATGGTATTCACGTTAAGAAGACAGTGAAATGTCGAAAAAATCTCAATTGACCAGTGACGCATAAGCCTATTCTCATTAACCAATCATAGTAAGCTATTTTGACATAATATGAAGGCGTTATACGAGCTTTTTAACGCGAATAGACTATACTACTAAATTTTTTGTATCCTTTTCCAAATCTGTAGTTTTTTTATGTGAAGTGGAGTGGTATTGGCCTCCAACACTCTTGTGTTAGAGGCCAAGGCCAAGACTCACTTCGGGAATTGGGTCGCTCCAAGTCGCTAAGTAAGTGAGTATGTTCTCATAATCTTATACTTTAAACAAGACAATGTTGTATTACCATGAAATTTAGTATGCAGGGAGTTTTGAGGGAGAAAAATCGATCTCGTTAGGTCTTATCCCTGGGAAACTATGCATTTTTAAGATATATGTGTTTTTTCTTTCGTCGTGCAAAAATATATAATCAATAATTTCGCCTCAATTATAATATAATAATTATAATAGTAATAATGTATATGGACGCTTTCACACTACGTCAATCTGGTCCCGTGATGAGTTCTCGAAGAACTTGTGTTACGGGTACCAGACAACGGAAATACTAAAAAACCATTCGGTCAGGAATCATTAAAATCTTTTAAGGCGCTTTGGACTGTCCCATCGGAGTTGAATTTTTTCTCTTGCAAGAAGTTATCCACATTTCGAAAAAAAAATGGTAATCTGTTGGAGCATGGTCCGGGGAGTACGGTGGATGTCTAAGACATTCTAATTAAAGCTCCTCTAATTTGGTAGCCGTCTGTTGTGCAGTGTGTGGTCTAGCATTGTCCTGAAGCAGCAGTGGCCTAGAGCGAATGACCAACCTCGGTTGTTTAACAGCTATCTTTTCCATCATGATTTTTGTTGCAATTTGTTGTTACTTGTTGTTTGCAATAGACATCTGCCGTAATCGTCTGGCCAGATTTAAGAAACCTGTAGTGAACGACACTGGCACTAGTCCACCAAACGCTCACAAGTAACTTTTTTTGAGTCAATTTTCGCTTGGGGCAGGCTTTGGTTGGTTCGACAAGGTTCAGCCATTGCGATGAGCATTTCCGATTACCGTACAGGATCCACTTTTTATCACAGGTTCACAGGTATTCGTTCGAGTCCCGGTCGGATAAATATTTTTGTGATTATTTTTATCATTTTAAATTAATCAGAACTCCGAGCAAAGATCGGTTACCCGTGTACTTGTGATTAATCACTTAAAATATGTACTACATTTCAAAAGAATTTCTGTGCTAACCGTACCCAGCGTATCATTTGACTCATTGTAAATGAATAAGAAATGATTTGGGATCTCATCGCATATCGCGGCTTATACCGAGTTAATTGCGTGACTAATCGCTCCGTATCAATCATCAAACACTGTTCATTGTACAATCCATAGATAATACAGTATATATAGAGAGTACCTGTACCTACACTTGTACATACACTATTATGTACACTCTTAAGCTCAGATTACGCTTTGGAGAATATTGCTTGATTGCGTATTAATATAAAACTGGCGTGAAATAACGCTTGCGTTGTGTTTCGCCGAGTGAGTCAGGTTACCGCAGGCCCAAGGAGGGTTGGGGATTATAGAGACTGGGAACACAAGTCGCAACCCCAGAGAAGCTACCAATGTAACTCCGCCGGTGTTGCGACTGTCCATGGGCGGCGGTATAGCTTACCACCAGGCGATCCGTCTGCTCGTTTCCTGGTTCATTCCATTAAAAATAATTAAAATAAGTAGCTCCTGACATTGTCAAGCAGTAAGCGAATTATGATGAACTATAGCTAAGAACACTCTTGGTCAACATGAAAAATAAAACTATATCAAAATCGGTTGATCCGTTTGGAAGCTACGATGCCATGGACAGACACACTTACACACACCAAGACAGAAAAGTCAAACTTATATCACCCCTTTGTATCACGCCTACCTGACCTATCACACCACCCGACGAAAAGTCGGGAACCCCAGGCTTTTCGTCCATTATTTTCACTTTTTAACCAAAAAGTGATAATAATGGATATTTGGATGCGACACGTGTAGCGTACCTACTATACTATATAGAGGAGGCATGTCGAGGCAAAAAGTATCCCTACTTAAGCTGCCCTACTGATGGAGTTGGTTGGGGCAGTCGAGGTTTGACATTTGTCATCCTGACATTTGCTTTCCGCAGTCTATTCAATCTGCATAATATCATTGGGAAATCTTCCGAAATCAAGATGGCGTAACTTTTTCTTGTATGAAGATTTTTTCTTTCAAACGCTTGGCAGGAGAAAACGGAGGCAGAAGTTACGTAGTAACTAATAAGTAATATGTGATAAAAGGCAGAAGAGGTGCCTCCGGTTTTCATCATATTCATTCACACACTGAGAATTTATCACACTGCGCCGGTTTCATTGAGACCGCGGTATCTGTCGAATCAATTCGCGCCGATGCTCCGGCTCTCCCACGGAAAATGTGTATATAAATCAAGACATTTACTCTGTCTAACTTAATAGAGATATATCTCAACCATCAATTACATGACAATCGGAGAGAAAGATATATTTTTTATGAAATGAAGAATGTAAACAATGTGCTTAATAAACATGTACACATAAATGTGCATCATTAATATGTTACCGGTCTGGATGTCTGTCTATTCCAAATAACCCTATCTCGGTAACCCTCGGTGACAGACGGAAAAATTACTCGCGCCCGCAATAGACGTGTGAGCGTTTCCACTGTCTCACATACTCACGTTACGTTTGCGATGTCGCACATAAAATGACAACACACATAAAATTATCACATGTGTTTGGCACATCAGCCGACAGAATTTTCTAAGGGCATAATAGTGTCATGTGCTATTTTTTACCCAAAGGAATCTACATACTATCATAAGTATACTGGTTATTAAGATTAATTTTTTGTTGAATTTCCTAACTACCGCCTTTCAATCATTATAATAATAATATTTTGCGCCCCGTAGGTATTATCTCTATCGTGTGTTAGATATGACTAAATACTAATTGACCTCTGTAGTGGAGTGTGTTGTTTTTTTAATAACTTCTCGTCTCCCTAGCGCTTTTAGCCGACTCCGCTGAGCCAGCTTTATTAGAGGGGTTCTGCGGAACCTGGGAGTTCTATGGGATAGTCATCAGGGTTTCACCAAAATTATTTATCAATACCATTTAAATAATGCCATTGTTACAAAATACATAAAAATTATCTTAAAATATCGCAAAATATGCAATGAGAAGGAGTCATTACATATTTTTATAGTCATTAGTTAGCAAGAATTCACCCCTTCCCCTCCCCTCATTGAGGATCCTAAAGTAAAAAGTATTAGTTTTGGAACCCCTAGGCTAACGTATTCAACCACGCCGCGCCGTACATCACAATGGAAACGCGCCCAAACCAGTTTATTCCGTACAATCAACCACAGGTTCTATTAGCGTGAGATATTCCTCGCATTACCCTAACTGATGGCGAGCGGGTGCTAAGTGACGGGACATCGTGATCGTATTGATCAGACGGGCGCAACTATCTATCAGCAAATAGGGTGTCACGAGTCCGACTTTTTGTCGGACCGGCAATCGGTGAGTTTTGTAGTTTCCGACATTACGTCAGGTGCATGCGTTGCGATTTCGAGTGTCACATGCTTAATTTTTCGACTATCGGCTGAACTTTGTATTTCCGAAATCCGAAATCTTCTAGCGCCTGTGAGTAAAACATAGACGTGTACATAGTTGCATACTGCATATAGTTGCAATCAGCACCTACCTTTTTATTATTTCTATATTCCACCTACTTAAAATCGATCACCGATTATTATTAGGTACTTACTGCTGCCCCCTAACTTCGTTTGCGTAGAAGTAACGGAAACGGAACCCTAAGATAAAAGTAGCCTAAGTTACTCCATATAACATCAGCTATCTGCCAGTGAAAGTCCCGTGAAAATTGGTCCAGCCGTTTCAGAGATTAGCCGGAACAAACAGACAGACAGTCAAAAGGACAGAAAAAAATTTAAAGCATTGATTTTTATTGTAAGTAACGTATATGCATATTATGTATTTAATGAAAAGCTGTTAATTTCAAATTAAGAACAGTCACTTTTATTTTATTTACTTGTATTTGTATAGATTTATCGGTGGTATGTTGACCCTTAAATTCAATAAATGCTTTACAATTTTTTAATATTTGCAGTAGATTTTTGTTTGATCCGGGAATGTCTGTCTGCCTTTTTTATTCTAATGTAATAAATGTGAAAGCTTGTTTGTATTTTGATGGGAAATAGAAATTTTTGATATCGCAATGGTAATAAAATAGACACAGGATCTATCAGGATAGTTGGAATAAAATATGTAGCCACAAATAATATTTTCAAGGTTTGAGAAGAGAGTATAGGAATTTGTAGAGAGTAGAGACCGATTGCAATAAGAAGGCAAAAAAAAGACATAATTCATAACGGCTTTATACTGCTACTATTATAAATGTGATGGTTTGTGAGGACGTAATATGGATGGATAGAAGGATGGCTGCATGGATGTATGAGTGTATTGATGTTTGTTACTCTTTCACGCAAAAGCTACTGAACGGATTATGATGAAATTTGGTATGGTAAGCAGTTTAAATTAATTTAACAACGTTTATTTCGAGCGTCATAGGGTCCATATTATAAATACCTTACAGACTAACATACATATTATTAGTATATACCTAAAAACTACACTTTATCACGTGCTGTCGGCGACGAGATACGCGCTATATTACAGAGTCTTCCCCGGAAACTCCGGCAGACCACACCCGCCGATCGGCCAGAACTCCCCCACCTCGAAGGACGATAAACGATGCGTCGGCACTCTCACCACAAAGGAACTGAAGTTAACCTTGTGGTGAGACTCCAGACGCTCGACCCACAAGGCGATGGAAGTCTTCTTGCGGATGTAGTCCACGACGTCCTCGACCTCCATGGACACTGGCAGGCGGGATACGTACAACGGTGTCGCGGGTACCTCACATCGCAGGCGCAGTTCGGGTACGTAAGGTGCGGAGCGGCGGTGGCTGCGAGCGGCGGGATTCTTCTTCTTTCTTCTTTCCACTAGTATGAAGTCCTCCTCATCGCAGCTCCTGCTCTCATCCTTGCCAGGTCTTGGCACAGGCTCTCTTTCTACCCCTTTTTCTTCGCTTGCGGGGAGGTGCGAGGCGACCGGCGAGCGGAGTTTAAGCTCTGGATTAACACATAGGCCACTCTTTATACTTAAAAATTACATTGTTCCCGTGGAATAATATATTTACGTGGGCGGAGACGCGGGCAAAAGCTAGTAATAAAATATGTATCATGTAGACAAAAACTGCTAATTGCTGAAAAGTGTTTGCCAAGTTGTTTTAAGGCACGGAATACTATAAAAACACGGACCACCCCCAATCGCTATTTTAATTATTTATACTTATTGTATGGATTTCTAATATTTTATCTATAACATAGAAAAAAAACCAAAACTCAATATGGAATGTTGGTAATAAGTATTTGGTCAATCACTCAGTGTTAGCTGTGGATGAGTATCGTTTTTATTTTTATATTTTTTAGAACAACAAGGGACCGTTTGATCGATTGTAAATAATAACATTTTCATTAGCTGATGATTCGCTTTGATGTAGATTATCTCTTGCCACAATTTGGGTTCCGTAGGCAATTATTTTTAAAGATAAATTCGATTATACTTAATGGGATACGAACTCACGACTACGAAGGTTTTTCGCGGAAGGCATATGCTTAATAATAATAATAGCTCCAACACCGATTTCGGTGACGGTGGCCGGTTGCGTTGAAACCAGTCCAGAGTTGTTTTATAGTGTCCAAGTGCAGTACACAAGCGCACTCTCTCTTCCTATACCTTCATAGCCACGACACGACTGGCGAGAGATCAGGCGCAGGACCTACTTTTACATCCCCATCCGACGCATGGATCATCTTTCTTGGCAGACAATCATGTGATCAGCCTGCATTGTCCTAACCAGCCTTGAAAACGACAAATTTTGTTATTCCAACGCGGGATTGAATCCACCGTGGATTCTCCGGAGTCGAAAGCCAAGCTCTGAACCATTAGATAAGATTGTAACGTTGTAACAATATTACGTCGGACTAGATATTGGTGACCCTGAGAGCTCAAGCCTGTGAACAATATTATGGGCCTGTTTCACAAACTTCTAATAAGTTTCGGAATGTTTATTCGGAAGTTTTGTCGCTGCTTACGTTATATCGAGCGACAGAGACAAAACATGCCAATAAGTAGCTTGTGAAACAGGCCCTAAGATTTGGAGTTTGTGTGGAGATCATGTAGGGCAGGCATGACCAACCTGCGGCCCGGGGGCCTTTGCCATTCGGCCTCTGAGCTAATGTAAGCCTTGAATCATCTAATCGGATTTTTAACAAATCCATCGAAAAATCCCGATTTTCGCGGACAACCGGTAACCGAACCCTGTGTCTACGGTACGTCCGATAGTCAATAGTCGATACGCCTGACGTCCGAGCGTTCATGACAATATTAGGCAATGTTTGAGAAACATAGATCTTTCGAGTTTTGCAGTGGACGAATTGTGGATTTTTATAGATGTGCGGCCCGTTAGGTTTTTCCAAAAATAAATATAATATATAATATAATGGCTCGCAATATCTCAAAGGTTGGTCATGCCTGATGTATCTATATGTCACGCTACCTACAAACATGGTTGTTGACGCAAAGAATTGTCCCTAACTGTGGTGTCTACTGTCATTAATCGTGAATCGTGTCTTAGCGTCAGCTCACACCGAAACGAGACGATACGTGGCGCTGCATTTTTTTAAATAGTGATTCTAGAACTTTATTCAATACCCACAGGTACACAAGAAGATACATATTTTATAGCAAAAGCGGCGCCGCTGTACAGAGCGGTGTACTTAGATATTCGAACTCTTGTAATTAAACGTGTATCTTCGTGTATCGCGATCGGTGTGAACTGACCATGAACTGACGCTTAGACAAAACTGCAGCGCAAAGCCTCTAGCATTGCAGGCCATTTGCAAACACTTACTATCAGGCTATCTGCATGGTTTACGCTCCTATACTATTTCATGAAAACCAAATATACAGAACCATCTGGGGAAAAAGAAAATCATCCAGGTCTGGTTTGTATTGGATGAAAAACGAAATCAGTTACAGACATCTGGCAATATTGTAAAAGCACACCACGCCCGCTTCCGATGGACGTGTCTAACTCGCGCCATAGACTAGAACAGGTTTAGACATGGCAGGGAAATATAAAATGCTTTTCAGGACCTAAAAATTTCGTTACTTGTAAATGTCGACAAAGGTAAGTAAGTCGTTAGTCGTTGCATATTGTACTTTCGAATTGAAATATTTTCGCTTTTAAATTAAAAATTATGCTACTAGTATGAAATATTATAATAACTTTATAATAACTTAACTTTTAATATTTAGGTTTATTAATATACCTAATATTTTTATGGTACCTAAGTATCTAAGATAAAAAAATCATGTTGTGAATACTACTTCAATTGTACATCATAATGCAAAAAATGCCTTAATATCAATAGTAAAATATCATATCTGCTGTTTCCATGCACTACATCCATCGCTGACGCCTCAAAATGGCTACTTCCGGTCGCGGGGCAAGATGGCCGGCGCGGCTTTTCCGGTGAACGTCAAACTTCAAAAAACAGCCTTTGATATAGAATTTCAAAGAAAACTCTCGTAAGCGAATGACGTAGTTATTATCGCGGTAATGTATGTCGATTGCTTTTCAAATTATTGAAAAATAGCGTTATTTCTGTTGGTATTTTGTTGGACCCAAACAATGACAGATGATTCAAAAAGCATTAACCGCACTGATTCTAACTGTAAGAGGGTATTTTCTTAATACTTGGGACTCTTCGGAGGCTTAGGACCAATAATTTAAAAAGTACAGTAATTTTATAATCCATACCAGCTTTTGTCAACGGCTCCGCTTGCGTGGAATAGTGTTGCCAAAAATATTTTAAAAATATTATGTGTAAATCAAAAGCCTAAACTACCACCATACCAATTTTCATTCAAATCGGTTTAGATCTTTGGGTGTGAATGACAGTCAAACCTAAATACAGTCTTTCTCGGGATAAAAATTAGCCAGGTTTTTTAATCCAGAGCCGTTTTACTTTCATTATTACCATACCAAATTACATCAAAATACGTTCTGTAGTATTTGCGCGAAAGAGTCACAAACATCCATATGAACTTTCCCAGTTACATTAATTAGTATAGTAGTAGGATCATTTGAATTATAATAGGGGTTACGAATAACAATTATAGCGTTTTGATAAAAATTAAAATACATTGATTACCCGATAAGACGCAATACCAACATTGACAATTTCCCGTTGGTATTTGATGGCACGAGGAGTGAGGACTACAATGATGATATTATAAAAACTCAAAACAAAGATCTGTCACTTGTCAGACAAATATCTAAAAGCGCCGCAATATTCCTTTGTTAACAACTCATTTACACAATGTAAATTAAAGTCAACTTGTAAAATCAAATGAAGCTTTTAAAAAGTAAACAATAGGCCCCATAAATCAAGCCACAAAGAAAATCGAACGATACAAAGGTACTGTCAGGTGAGTAAATGGGTAAGAGGAAATTACATTAGCCGTGTCTCGTTGACTGTACTGAATCGTGTTATGCGATATGCACCAACGCGACGTCTTGTTAGTTGTTTCGTCGTCTTATTTTCGTTTGCCAATTTGTTTGTTCAATTATATTTACGTTTATTTTAGTAACAAATGGGACGAGTTTAACGACGGCGTAACATACATTTAAATAAATTAGAGAGGTAGTAACGTATTTTCTTATCTATTAATGACATAATAACTGTACCCACATAATTAAAAAAATACATTCTATTTTAAAACCTATGTGATACTTTCATTTGTTCAACGTTACATTAAAACCTACCTTGGCCTCTAGTCAAGATGCATTCGAAAATTTCGACGGCGAACTTCGAAATCAAAAATGTATGGGATTTGACATAAGTCATCGCTAAGTGACATTTCGCTTGCGATGCTTTATGTCAAATCCCATACATTTTGTTTTCGAAATGCGCCGTTGAAATTATCGAATGCATCCTGACTAAAGGCCCAGCTCTCTAGTAGAGTAGAGATCAATATTAGAGATTATCGTGTTAAAACATTATGTATTAAATTAGAAAAAATTGCATGAGGCCATCTAGCGTCGAGCGATGAAAACACGCAATCAGTCACATTGTGTAAAACACTCGCATTATGCTTATGGGTCAGTGCACACCGCAACGATATGCGACGCTGCATTTTCAAGATAGCTATTTACAATTGAACCTTATTCACTACACAAAAATATAGGTACACGTTTTATATGACATCAGTCATACACAGCACATGCGCTCTGCAGCGCGGTGCAACTTGACATTCGAACTCTTACGATGAAACGTGTATCTTCTAGTGTAATGAATGAAGTTCAATTTTTAATAGCTACGTAAAAATGCAGCACCATGTCCCGTATCGTTTCGTTTCGGTGTGAATTGACGCTAACGCTTATATAAGCGACAGTTGACACCGAGACGCAACGCGGCGCTTTTTTTTTTTAAATAACGATTCAAAATTGACTTTATTCACTACACAAGAAGAAATACGTTGCAACTTGCATTGCAAGAGTTCTAATTTCTAACTGCACCGGGCTGCGTAGCGCGGCGCCGCTTTTACGGCGTGTACGGTGCAGTACGTACTGAATGCGTACGTACATAAGGTACTGAATAAAGTTCAATTTTAAAAATGCAGGGCCGCGTCGTGTTTCTTCTCGTTTCGGTGTGAGCTGACCCTTACACTACACTACACTATCAACCCTACACCGCTATTGTCCGAAGTAATACTCAATACTGACCACTCTTGTTCTATTATCTTTCACAAAGTGAAACGCTTCATTTGATATCGATTAATTTTGTCGTTGTGTTATAAAAATATTACACAGCTGTTATGTTTGGATTCGAGTTATGCATGTGTCTGTTATTTAGCAAGAGGAGTCAAAAATAAGTCAATAGCAGTTAGCACCGACGTAATTATCCTGCTACTATTATAAATTAGAAAGATTGTGAGGATGGATGGATGGATGGATGTTTGTTACTCTTTCACGCATAAACTACTCAACAGATTTGATGTTTGTTATGGTAGTAGTTTGAGCTCTGGCTTAACACTTACTTACTTTTATCATCAAAAAGTGCAGTGTTCCCGTGAGATACTGTAATTACGCGGGCAGAGCCGCGGGCAAAAGCTAGTATTTTATAATTTATTATAGGTACAGATTAATATTGTAAAGAAATGTCTAACAATTATAACTATTCTCCTTAATGTAGAAAAAGCAAAACCCACCAACCAACACCTCAAAACGAGTAACGAATGAGGTATTAGGAATAATAAAATCACTGTTCTATCGTCTACAGTTCACACCCATGCTGTTTATCATAGTAGTTGAAACTAGAAACAGATTGCGTACCAAAAATATCCTAAATCTATGCCGTTTACAGCCGCCCATGGACACCCCGCAACACAAATCGTGTTACAACTTTACAGGTGTGTTATCCCTAAAATTGGCCCTCCGGTACTTTCATTCAGTCGGCAAAGAACATCGCAAGCATTATTGTACGTCGGTTTTCTGTAAGGCCGGTCCGGTCCGGTCGAGCGGGCTCATCCGTGCCGAAGAATGTACTATAGAATAGAATTTAGCATTCTCAAAACAGTAACGTATTTCTATGGTATTTCCATACCTTAATACCTAAGGCACCTGTAAGGTATACGGATATATGGATATATTCGCTGCTCACGCGCTGTTCTATTGTGCGGTGTGATGGATGGCCGCGAAACGATATTAATGTGGTGCCGTACCGACCTACAGGGTGTTTACATTGTTAAATGTGCGATTTATGTGTTATAAGTTATTTCTATCCATACAACACGATATCTTCGTAATCGTAATCGTTATAGTCCTTTGTATGATAGAAAATAGCGCCCGTCACACGTACGTCGTACAGTTCGGACCGCGCATCTGATTGCGTTCCTAACTGCGGCGGGATCTGTGCGGCTTGGAGTGCGGATCGAACTGTCGTACTAATTACCTACGATGCCAAATGGGTCCACGATTAGGATTTATATAAAAGGTAAAGATCGCGGTTAAAACTATGGATAATGCGCTCGCATCCACATGCTACATCGGACTGTCGGCCCTCGCATTTGCACGTTCAATTCGGAGCGTGGTTTGGAACGGCGCGTGCTGTTTTCCGCAGTCAGAACTGTACGTGTGACGGGTGCTATTTATTAATTTACTCGTTCATTTACCACAAGTCTATGGAGAAAACAAGTTATACCACGCAATGCCAATGGGTGGCCTTAATGTTAGAAAAAAAACAGGAATTAAGAATCCAAGTCCTCACAATTTGGAACATCCTCTACATGATTCACGTCCCCAAATGATCTATAATGAAATATCACTGGCCGGTACACGACCCGCGGAATGTACCGTGTAGCACCCCCGCCGGCTTCACGATACTTGAACTTTGAAGTAACTTAATGGGTATTGATGGGAAACATCTAATGATGCACATTGTACACTAAAGTCTATGGTACTGGCCACGCCAATTTCTGTATGGAATAAAACTGACGAGCAGACGGACCGCCTGATGGTAAGCGACGCGCATGTACAGATCCTGCCAACTTCACGATACTTGAGTCTCGAAGTAACTTAATGGCTATTGATGGAAACATCTAACGATGCATATTATAGTAGGTACGGCGTAGCCAAAACCGATCACTGACTGACTGACTGACACATAGAAGCTCACACAGCCGTAACCGCTGATGACCGAAACCATTATCATGGACACTACGAAGTGATTTTGAAAAATCACTACATAAATATATATATACAAATACATATATACAATACATAAATCAATACACTACGAAGTGATTTTGAACCCCTATTCAAAGTTTGTATGGTAAATCTTTAAATCTGCACCGATTGCGATGAAAATTGAGATTCATGCTCTTAAATACATCTCATTAGATATGTGCTTAAGAGTTGATTGAAATTTTGCCCCTGAACGTGCAAAATAACATTTGTATCATATCATTTAAAAAATCTTCACCGATTTCCATGAAATTAAATATCCGGAATAATAAATATCACCCTAAGGGTGTGAAGTGGGGTTCAAAGTATGTATGATGAAATATCAACCACTGGACGAATTGTGCTGCAATTTGGCAAGAAGATAGTTCTTATAGCACATGACAGACGAAGGGTGATTGCTATCGTCCATGGACATCTAATACTCCGGATTTTTTGTGACTCCTTCGCATTATAGTACCGTCCCAAGCCCTATGCTGCTTATAAATATGGTTGGGGTTGGTGCTGCAAATTTGTCTGCTAATCTGTGGCAGAGTATCCGTGCGGTCCAAGGTGCCGGATTCTATTCTGTTGAAGTGCTGGACAGTCAAGGAGAAGGTGGAGTGGCACCTCATCCTTTTCCTCACAGAATCTGCAAGTCGTTGTGTCATCAAGGCCTTTTTTGTTGAAGTGCTTGTGGAGCTTGCATTGCCCAGTTGGGGTTCTGGTGTGGATTCTTAGCTGATTCCTACTCATTGCAAGCGCCAATTCTGAACGCCTTTTGTTAAAGCCCGGAATTAATACTTTGGAATGCTCAAGGCCTGGGATTGCAGCCCATTGCTTTATGGTTAGGCTGCGGGCCCATTCCATGAGTGCTCGCTTGGTAGTGCTGCGAGATATTCCACAGACAGAAATATTTCACACAATCAGCGAAACACAATGCCAAACGGTTTTCTGTAAGAGCATGGTATCTCTCCGGAGCCAGTTCACTCGTGCCAAAGCATGGCTCTCAGACAGTGAGAGCCAGAGGTTGTTGATTGTCTAAAAAAAGTATTGCATTAGCCGCTTATCCCTAATAGTCTAAAGACCTAAGATAGTTTCCACAGTGACCAAGTGTAAATCATCTATCATTATAACACAGAACAAACGGGCAAGACAATCCAATGTATGAATATTCGCTTTGACTCACGCAATATGGTAATATCGCGTGATCAAGTTGTTTCTACTGAAATATTACGTTTAGTGAGAAAGCTGGATTAATTTTTCACTTTTACTTTTCAAATGTTATGTAGATATGAATATCATGTAATAATTTGCATCTGTATTCTTGTGTTGTTACCAGTAGCTAGATATTTTAATTTTGTACGGTTTTTTATAGTAGGGT
Source organism: Phengaris arion (assembly GCA_963565745.1). Taxonomy (NCBI): domain Eukaryota; kingdom Metazoa; phylum Arthropoda; class Insecta; order Lepidoptera; family Lycaenidae; genus Phengaris; species Phengaris arion. The sequence continues at coordinate 42,849,364 of OY751431.1, forward strand.
AGAAATGACGGAACCTAAACGAACAGAAAATACAATGTTAGATATTGCATTGCAAACGGATGGAGAGCGTAGTCTTAGCAAGGTCCCGTTTTTACCCTTTTGTACGGAGCCCTAAAAACTCCGCAAGGTACGTGTGTTCGGTGCGATGTCTATTATAGCGGCGGTAACCTATTAGGCTGGGGCTATATGATCCGGAATCCGGTGGGGCCAGTTATATTCAGAGCATTGAAAATAGAACTCTGCGCTAACACAATAGACTTGAAAATCGAAGTGTCGAGTATCGAGCTGTCATATATGACATTGACATTTATGTGTTCGATTTCCAGCCTTATTATATTAGTGCAGAGTTCTATTTTCAATGCTCTGAATTTTCCCGGACCCGTCGGATTCCGGATCAAATAGTCCCAGCCTAATAGGTTACCGCCGCTATAATAGACATCAAACCGAACACACGTACCTTGCGGAGTTTTTAGGGATCCGTACAAAAGGGTAAAAACTAGACCTTGCTAAGACTACGCTCTCCATCCGTCTGCAATGCAATATCTAACATTGTATTTTCTGTTCATTTAGGTACACAAAAAACAACAGATTTTTGTAACTCATTTGAAACACATGTGTACACGACGATACCAACAATTAACACAGATACCGAACCACTAAAACCCTCAGAGTACAGACGCGGACACCGGCTTGTATAACAATTAACGGGGCATTGTGTCGAAAATCGATTAGGGACGCCATCTATTATGTATTTAGTGTTCCGTGGGCCGAGCGAAGAACGGGCAATGAAAATATTAGTTTTATCATCTAATGCAACAGTTTTAATCGTGAGAGAGCCTTTTGATAGGGATAGGCCGACTCGACAAGACATAGTCGAGAGATGCCATGGCCACATGGAAAACTAACGTGTAATATTGCTTGCACTGATGTTTCCATGTGAGTCACAGGTACGGATTAATTAAAAGATAGGCAACGCATTTGTAACTCTTCTAGTGTTGCGGTTATTCTGGATATAATATAATATTGACTATATATTGAGTTATTAGATACCAATATACGAAGATATAATATAAAAAGAGGAAATATATATATATATATATATTTTTTTTAATTGAATAGGTTCCGGAAGCTACGGCAGATTTTGATGAAATTTGACATTTGCATAGAGTAGAATTACTTAGAAGGACGTACTAATTTATATCGTGACAAAATGTACAATTTCCGCGGGATTTCTATTTACACGCACGAAGTAGCGGGCAACCTCTTAGTAATATTGTTATAAAGTTAGGTATTTTTCCGCCTGTCTAATGCGGGCATCGATTTTCAGCCATTTCCAGCGATTTTCGTGCGGCGAGCCGCTTGACAAATTGCCCTGTCATTTTTCTTCTATTCTTAGATTGACTTCAATCTTACAAACAGACAAAAATTGAGGTAAATTGACGTGTAATTAATCCTAGCATCGTTGTATTGAAATCTTGATCTCAGATAGCTAAAATGAGTTTAAGATTGATTATTAATTTCGGGCGTTAGCCGAATTGTCATTTACACGATAGATTAAAATCATGCAAGTCCCCATAATTCAGAGTTATATACGGAACCTACTAAAAGCTTAACACCATAGCCGGCGTTCCTGAGAGATATTAATAACCAACCGATTACAATGTTCCGTGAAATCTAACCATACAATACAGTTTAACAATAAGCTAATTGAACTGTCTTTTAATTAAGTTTATTTTTATCTTTTGTCATGGATTTTCTATTTCGTTCTGATGAAGGTGTAAAAATGAGTTTTTGTTTATTAGTATAAAATATGTACCTGAGTAATATGTATATTATCGCAACATTCAAACGGTAAAATCGCCTGCTTATTTCCGGATCACTATGACCTTTAGGTTGGGACAATATGATCCGGAATCCTGCGGTCCGAGGAAAATTCAGACCACTGAAAATCTCTTTACGTTAATACAATAGAGCTGAAAATTTAACACACAAGTGTTGAGTTAAATGTCAATGTCATCCTTACTAATATTATAAATGTGAAAGCGTGGATGTTTGTTACGCTTTCACGCGAAAACTACTGAACGGATTTTGATGAAATTTGGTATGGTAGTAGTTTAGACTCTGGATTAAAACAAAGGCTACTTTTTATCCCGAAAAAGTAGTGTTCCCGAGGGATACTATATTTACGCGGGCGGAGCCGCGAGCAACAGCTAGTATTATATAATGGGCGCGAGCCTTTGATTTTTAGCTCTATTGCAATAGCGCAGAGTTCTATTTTCAGTGCTCTGAATTTTCCTCGACCCTACGGATTCTGGGTCAAATTATATTATAAGTTATAATCGGGTACATACAAACACACGCACATACATACATAATATATCAAATCCAAAATCATTATCCTTCCTTTTGGCTTCGCCGTAGTCGGGGAAAAAAGACCCCGGATGCTGGAGACTGTCATACATTTAAAGGTTATAAAAAATAACTAAATACTATCAAATCCATAGACGTATATTAGACGTATGTATATAAAATATATATCTATGAAGGTATGTTGAGGCAAAACTGTCCCCACTTAAATAGCCCCACTTTTAGGGTTATATGGGGCCATTTTGATATTTGAGTTATGGTGAAATCAAGATGGCGTAACTTTTTCTTGTATGAAGGTTTGTACTGTCAAATTAACGTCATACCCTATTTTTAGTTTTGAAGCCTCTGATCAAATTCATATACAACCACCAACGAAATATCTTAACAATAATAGTAACAGATTACAAAATCCTATATAATTGACATAAATGCCATCTGGGCTGCGAGATACGAATATCGCCTATTGAAATAACTCTGGTATTCCGGTGTTTGGCGCTAGCGCGTGTTATTTGCGGTAGGCGCGTGACATCTGTCACTTTGACAGTTCGGATTTTGACAACTGCTTAGGCTATTGAATTTATACCGTCCGATTAGTCGTGTTGTGAGGTAGCAAGTTGATATTAGAGAATAAAGTTCTTTTTCAGTCCTTGGTGGGTACTAACTTTTGCCCGCTGCTCCGTTCGCGTAAATCTAGTGTCCCCCAAAGGAACACTGTACTTTTTCAAGATAAAAAGTAGCCTATGTTTTAATCCAGAGCATAAACTACCATTCCAAATTTCATCAAAATCTAGATTCTAATTGTTGTTTAAAGAAAATATTTATTCGAATCTCGTTTGAAGCGCGTTTACGTGCGTCATCCGGGCGTGTGCCATACCTTTAAATTAATTCCATGCTATTAATTTAGAATAATAGCACACAGCGTATTTTGAAAGCGAAGAGGACGCCCGTTCTCCGGCGCCGTAGATTCTGATTGTAAATGAAACAGCATTTAAATTCATTCGAATCTCGTTTTTTCTGATAGCCATAGCACACGGCATATTTTAAACGCGCATAGGACGCGCTAATACGCGCTTCATACGAGATTCGAATGAACGAAAAAAGTCCCAACCTAAGATCATAGCCCTCCGGATCGTATTATGATCCGGAATCCGGCAGGCCGTGGGAAATTAAGAGCGCTGAATATAGAATTCTGCTTTAATACAATAGAGTCCCAGTCTAAGATATTCATTCAAATCACGTATGAAGCGCAATTAAGCGCGTCCTCTGCGCGTTTAAAATTCACCATGTGCTATGGCTATCAGGCCCTTTAAACGCATAACATAATATTTTAACTAACTAGTATCGACTGATATGAAAGCAACCAAAATCGTTTGAGGAACTACGGATGTAAATCTAATTATGGGAATTAAACGCATCGTGTCGTCACACGTAAACGAGACTGGGACATCATTTTAAACTCGGTTCTGGCGTTAAAATGATTTAGATGGAGTCAGGCCAGAAATGAATATACCCCAAAATAACTGGCTAACTCAACCTGAACTCTCTCACTCTATTGGTACAGTGATGATACGTGTCCTTTACGGCTGGTCGATTTTTTTGTTTCTCGTAAATCGTTTACTGAAACGGTAGAAGTTATTTCGAGTATTACGGCAGCAATTAGACGGTGAAACGCAATCCTTTATTCGAGAAATGATCAATTAAGTACCGTGGAGGTTGAGTTATGAAGCGGGTTGTCTACTTACGATATAAACTGCGAGGGGAGATTTTAATGAATTTCGTTTTAGAAGCTTGTAATGTTTTAGGACAGGGATGGCGAACCTATGGCACGCGTGCCATCGATGGCACGCGACACAATATTTTGGGTATATTACTGATCACAAAATTCTATATGAAGTAATTATATTGTACTACGAAAAAAAGTGCGAAGTAGGTATTGTATGACAAACATCAGCTGTTAATTGTCAACTTTTTGCAACGACAGAAATCGCAGCAATTTAACTTTATTTTAAACTAGCTTTTGCCTGTGTACTGTGCTGCTGCTAGATGATGATGATGCTAGATTTCTAGGGCGCTACTCGCTATTAATATTGTCAAGTTTTAATTTTAACTGACAATTTAATAAAAGTTAAAATAAACGAATGCTCTATATTTTTACAGTTTTTTTAGTGCACAGACTCTCGGTAGGATTTTCTCAAATTTTTATTGCTATGATAAGCAAAAGTTTTAATTTAAATTGATAATTCAATAAAAATTAAAATAAACGAATTGGAAGTCTATATTTTTACAGTTTTTTTAATGCGCAGAGTATTTTTAGACTCTCAGGTAGGATTTACTCAAATTGTTATTGCTATGATAAGCAACAGTTTTCTCGCCTACTCCGTGCGCCTTTTGCTGTTGATACTTTTCAAGTTAAATATTTTCTTTTAATGTGCAGTCTTTTAGGATTTAAAGTTTGAACAGATTTAACCTGTAAAATAGGAAAAAAGGGTTGCTTGCTCGCGTTTAACATAAAGAACACACTATATTATTATTATGTATTATATTCTTACGTATTAAGTACTATGTTTTAGCCGGGGGATTTAATTCTATTTTCCGAATTTCACCGTCTTTCAGAGTTTAAAGTTTGAACAGATTTTAATCTGTAAAATGGGGAAAATTTGAAGCTCATTCACTGCGCTCGCTCGTGTTTGACGTGAAGATATATTGTAATATTTAGTACTGACGTCCAGTCTTAGGCTATTGATTTTATTGTATTTTTCCTTATTTTTTGTTTAGACGAGTAAAATAGATTTTTTTTTTAACATAAATAACATAATATTATATTACTTAGTGCCGGCGTTCAGTTTTAGGTTTTTGTTTTTATGTATTTTTCCGAAGTAAGTCTTTCTGATAGTTTTTAAAGTAAGATTAGATTTTAAGTTGTAAAATAAACATACATTTTTTATTGTTAAAAATACCACTACTTAATGGGCGGCAAATTTAATTGGCCTGGGGCATCAAATCTTTAAATACGCCTCTGAATAACAAATAAAAATTATTTAATGGCACGTCTATGACCTCATTTAACATTTTTTTTAGAAAAAAGGCACGTTGATTCGTAAAGGTTAGCCCTGTTTTACGATATGTTTGGAAGAGGTAAAATCATATGTGTTTTTTCTGGGCTCCGTAGTTCATGTCTCGGAACACTTATAGTTTCGTCTTGTCCTTCCGTCCGTCCGTCCTCAATCTTACCTTCCAAATGTTTTGTGATAAAAGGATAAAACTTTGCATAGATATGTGTATTTGCCATGACGCGTGACGTAACGATAAAGTGCTAAAATAAAGTAATGAAAAAATTTTTGATAATTTCACGTGATAACGTCACCACAAGTCGAACGCTTAGGCCGATCGTGCCTCTCTGTCGTTGTGGCGCACTCTCGATTGCACTCTCGGCTCAGGCGGAACGTGACAATCAGGCGGAACGTGACAATTTATCGTGCGTACAGCCGGTGTTCATCGATTTATAATAAGACGTTATCATGTCAAAAATATCTTTAGTTTAGTATAGTTTTGGGTATCTCCAACACGTAAAGTGGGGATGTTGTTATTGATATTGTTGTTGATATTGTTTTCTAACTCGTCTACGCCATCATTAGATCTTTTAAAAACATTTTAGGATACTGAACCGATTTTTTGATTTAGGTATCCGTTTGCAAGATATTCAATTTTTTTATTAAAATCCATTATTTTTATAAAAACTAAACGGCTGGCTCGAAAAATCTAACTTGTAAAGTTCGCTTACTTGGAAAACTTCGTGCAAAAACAATGAAATAATAAGTGAACAATATGTAAAACATTAAAAATAAAATCACAAATGGGTGTTACATTCGAATGAAACATTCGATGATCGACCGTATTATTTCATATGACGTTATATGGCATTAAGGTTCAAAAGCGGTACTTGTTTGTCACTTCTCCATTCTAGGAAACAGTTTGTTATACCGAGCCGAGTTTAACCGATCTGTGCAGTTCTATCGTTACGTGTGTAGCAGGCATGGGTAAGCCACACACGCTGCGGACCACCTAAAGGTTACCTGCAGGCATGCCTGATTGCCGGCAAAGGTGGACCATAGCATGGCCAGCATGAGATTAAACTTTTAATTTGATAAGAACTATCACGCAATAGGTATAAGCCAGGCGACAGATTTGTTGCGAGACGCGCGAGAAATTGCGTCAAACAAAGCTTTCGATGTATTATAGTATCATATACTCACTTTAAACCTCATATTAGGTATATAAATAATAGCTTTAAACGAGTCAATCTTGTATGTATATAATCGGTTTCTCGAAATCGGCTGCAAGTATCACCATGAAATTTAGTATGCAGGGAGTTTTGGGGGAGACAAATCGATCTGTTTCGTCGTGCAACAATCAATATATGTATCAATAATTTCAACACTATTATGTCAGTCCGATTGGCTGGTTGGTTTGCCTTTTTTGATTTTTCAAAAAATTCTAAATGTGGTAAGTAGGTTGGAATTGAATCTCGCTCAGATGAATATTTTTGTGATTCTTTTTATTTTCTAAATTTATCAGAACTACGAGCAAAGCTCGGTTACCCAGGTAGGTATTGATATATAACTATACAAATAAACTTCAAGTGTCTGTTTGTAATTTTAAATTAACAGCTTTTTGCTAAATGCAAAGTATAGTATAGGTACCATACAAAAAAAGTGTGTGTCAGCTCCGACGCACGACTGGAGTTTACTCTAAAAAGTAAAACACGTCCCTCAGAAGGAACAAAAACTTTAGCGATCGATTTGAGTTCAAAAATTCGCGCCATGTGAAAAAAAGTGACAGGTGCGCAGAATAGGTTGCGCACGAAAACGTAACGAGGTCATTCGTTCAGTAGCTTTTACATCTCATATTTTTTTCATTTTCATATAATCGATTTTCATATAAGGCCCCCGGGGCCTTATATGAAAATCGATTCTTAAGGAGTAAACTCCAAAAAACTATTTTATACATTTTTGTCTGTTCGTCTGTCTGTCTGTCTGTTTGTTCTAGCTAATCTCGGAATGGGCTGGACCGATTTTCAGGGGATTTTCACTGGCAGATAGCTGATGTTACATGGTGTATCATTAGACTACGTCTTTATCTTAGGGTTCCGTTTTCGTTAGTTCTATGCAAACGAAGTTGCGGCCACCAGCTAGTTATGATATAAGTATAGCAGTAGTTATCAATCTAAGATTTCCTAGCGTTTAAGTGAGGGTAGCAAGACGCAGCAGAAGATACTTAATTTTATTAGACAACATAATCCGACAATCGAATAGGGTCACAGCACACAGTGAGAGAGCATCAAGGGACGTAACTGCTCGATTGTCGGGGGATAAAAGGATTTAATTCTACTGCGAATCTGTGTTAACTAAGCATTGATAAATATTAAACTTTACCCGCCTAAAGCGATTTCGTAATTATATAACAGATATAGCACGCATGAAATTTAAAATCAATTAAAACTTTACTGTGTTCTTGTAACTCAGACTTCAGAGGGTATCACGTTTGTAATTTGATTCGGTGACATCAAACGCGCAGCTCGCGTTGTCTATTCTCAGCTACCATCTTCCGCTGTCAAATAGAGGTTCGCAAGATGTGTCACTAATAAAAAGGAAAATGTATGTAGGTATTAAACTATGATCTCGGTGAACTATTCATTCAATAATCACTCTTTTAGTTCAGTAGTTCAATTATTAATCCGTGGGCACTGGGTCCAATGAGCAATGGCTCAAGTCTTACATTAACACTATATTCTCCTCGGAATAGTTTTTTTTTTGTTTCGAGAACGTTCTCATCTGCTGCGAGTGAGTATAATAATATATGGTTTTGTGGATTACATTACCAATGTAACAATTTTACACCACTTTTGAACCTTATTACTATAAAATAGGGTTCAAAAAGAGGTAGTGTGGTTCGTGAATGAATCGTTCAATTAAACTAAATTCGTATTTTTAATAATTAGACGAAGTCAACTGACGTTTACTGTGTTGTCAGTTTTTGATGAAATAAAAATAGTGTTGTCACAAAGTGAATGATTAAAAAAACTCCTGAATGAATGAAATTGCCTCGATTGTCTAGTGAATAGTTAGTGTGCCGAACTGCCGATATCGGGTACGGGGTTCGAATTTTAGTCGTGCTCTGTACATACCAACGAGTTTTCGACGACTATGTTCCTATAGTATCTACCTATACTGAATACCGAGTGTTTTAAACATTAAGGAAAACATTGCGAGGAAACTTGTAAGATTGTCCTATTTTCAATACATCATGTAGTTGAAACTATAGATATATAAAATATAACAATTAAACAATTATAAGTAGGTAATGAAAATAAAAAACATCGCTTATTACATAATTTGTTTTTATTCATCATCAGATAAAAAATCATCACTATCGCTTTCAGTGACATTAATTATAAATCTGTCTGAAACATTGTGGATCATGTGGTCGAGACCATATATTTTGTCTTCTCCTTAATTATTTGAGACACGCAGCTACTCCATTTTTCATCAAGTGTGATATGTTGAAGTCCTTCTTCAAAAAGTTTTTTTACTTCTGTCATTTTGAAGGTTTTGTTATTTCTTGCATAAATATCTCTTCTATATCCTTTAGCCTGCGCACGTCAATGGGATTGAGCTCACAGTGGTATGGGGGAAGACGTAAAACAATTTTCCCATGCTGCGCTGCCATCTCGTCCACAACATACTTATCGCAATATTCTTGTTTGTGCTGCCGTACAATGTCTATAAAAGTAGCTTTAACCATTGTTGCTTCGAATGAAATATTTTTGCTCGTTAGCCACTCTTGTATTCTAGGTTTAGTCCAAGACATTTTAGGCAGCGATTCTAGTTTCCTGGAGTGGTAGGGGGCATTATCCATCACTACTACGGAATTTGGTTTTAGTTTTGGCAAGACCCCCCTAAACCACTTCTCAAATGAATCGGCATTCATCTCTTGATGATAATCTTCTTTATTTCTTTTGGTTTCAAATATTAATAAGCTGTCTTCTACGAATCCTTCTTCCCCGCCTATATGGCCGATAATTAATCGTTTGCCCTTTCCTGAAGGCTGTTTTAAACCAGTGGTTCCAAACCAGCCATCTAGGAAGGCCTGGCGGGACGATAACACTTTCTGGTCAATCCATGCCTTGTTCGGTGCATAACCTTCAAGATAGTGAAAAATATCAATTAATTATTGAAAGTACAATTTAATGTAATAAAGAAAACAGAAAATTGTAATTACCTTCGTTGATCCAGGTTTCATCTTGGTAATAAATATACCTTCCTTCCCTTTCACTTCCCACTCTTTAATTTTTCGAAGGTATCGCTGGCGCCATAAAATAATGTCTTATCTGTCAATTAAAATACTTTGTCATGATTTTGTGACATATTTTAAATTTAAATGTTTACATTAACATTTCTTAATGTACTCCAAGAAAAATTGGGTAAGTCTGGGTCTTCATTGACAACCTTAAGAATCTGTAATTTAATTTAAAAAAAATTTTGAGTAAGTAAGTCTACGCAATCTAATAGGTACTTTGGTTTTACAAAGAACATTATAGTGGACACAGAATATAATGCAGTAGAAGGAATAAAGTTTAAGTTACCTTTATAATGGTGGGTGACTCATTTGCAAAAAAATGATGTAATTTTCGCCTTATAGCGGCAAAAGTAAAATCGTCTAATTTATCTTTGAAACTGTGTTTCGGTCCACGTTTCTCGGAAGACTTAAATTGTTCATTTTCTTTGTATTCTTTTAACACACTGTAAACTCAGGTCACACCGATTCCCAAAATGTCAGCTGTTTTCGAAACACATTCTTTTTTTTCGGGAGCCTCAATAGGTAATACTGAAGTAGCTTTCTCCTCAAATACGTGTTTGTAGACGTTTTGTACCATAAGTTTTTCGGTAACGCTTAAAGCAATCCGTGGTCTCTTCTTTCTTGGAGACAAGCTTTGGCTTGACGTGCTTGGTTGAGGATCCATATCGTTTGTATGAAATAATATAGCAACAAATAAATATAACAATTACCACAAACACAACGTAACGAAAATATTAACAAAAAAATAACTAAGCAGCGTGAGCGCAGAAAAAACATTCGTGCTATCAGACCAGAGTTTAGAAGCCGAATCTCAAACAAAAATGCGACCGACGCGCGCGGCGTTGATCGGTGTTGGCACTAGTCGCCGAGCCGCGCTTTGTAATAAGCCGTCAAAAAACTGAATGTAGTTACATACTACTAGTAACTAATATCAGAGCACTTTTATACAATTTTATTGTAAAATAGAAAAAACTGGCAAAGGAACATCGTTATCGCCCAAGAATGATACGCGAGGCTATAGAAATTAAAAAGTACCCTAATTTTAACCGAGAAGATGGCTGGGTGCTGCCATCTAGTTGGGATCCAATAATTAACAAAATAAAATGTAGTTTAAAATCGCCGCGGCTTCAATATACTGTTAGTATGTTTTGCGTGGATCGGAACACAAATAATAATTGAAGAATCTTCGGGTAGTTTGAACAACTTCAACAAATAGGACAATTATTGACACCTCAGTCCTCCCGTGACCACGGCTGCTGGAAAGTAGCCGAAACGTCGGGAAAAAGAAAAGTGCACCGCGACAAAATCCGTAAGTGTTTAAAACAATAGAAATAATATTCTTTTATAGTTTGAAATTATTAACTATTCACACTCATTGTTCATTCATCTGATTGAACGAGAACTGAACGCATCACTATTACTTTATATATAGCAACATTATTTTACAAAGTGACATTAGCTACTGTCAGTTGGCTTCGTCTGATTAAAAATACGACTTTAGTGCCAGTGGTCTCGAACCTACCGATTTTTTGGTATTTCTACCGATATGAGCTCTGCTCTACCGAAATACCTAAATACAAAGATTTTCCACGATTTCCGAGAATATATGGAAATTCTCCCGGTTTTTCCACCGATTTGGCGTTTTAACACTTTTTAAATTGGCAACCCTTTTCATAGATAATAAATGTCTGATATAGCCAGTTCAAATAAACGTTGCGGGGAATCCCCCAATGTTACCTAAGTATGGATAAATATTGCAGAATATTCCAAATATTTTGGGGAATACCCTAGACTCCTATAACTCGACGATAAGTGGATTCCCACACGAGTAGGTACTCACTTACCCGCAAGATTTTTATTTTTAATTATTTTTTTGGACACTGAATAATAATAATAATAAATTGGACCCCGACGAGAAAGTATCTGTTTACAGAATATATATTAATCAGTGAAATGTCGAGTTTGTACGCTAAACGAAAAAAAAATCAACAGTTATAAAAAATAATGGGAAGGAGAATGTTTAGGTTGGCTGCAAGATATTCGTTAAGGCGTCAACTATGCCTATTACAAAAGTTGCAATAAGAATATTATCATAACATCAGGAAAAGACGCGCTCTAAAGAAACAAAATATATTAAGCCTGAAAGTCGAATTTTAATAATAATCGTTTGTAATATGTAATCTAAGGTTAGATCACATAATAATAATAAACGATTTTTTTTTCATATACCGATTTTTGGTACAATTATACCGATTTTAGATGGCAAATGTACCGATTTCGCTCTTTGACGTTTGAGACCACTGTTTAGTGCACTTGCTTCATGACGTTCATTCATTCATTCAGTTTCAATGTAGACATAGAGGTAGTTTTCCAATTGCAGCACGAAAGCGCATTATGCGGCATAATGCTTAACGTTGAATGTTTCAACTACAGCAACGCTTCGCACAATCGAGCACTCTCCAAAGTACTGCTTTTGCATGATGCATGCAATCGATACCAACTCAGTGGCAGAAAATTATTAACAAGTGTTTTTTCTTTAAGTTGGCATTGATCGAAATATTTTTTATACTTTCGTATACTATATATAACTTAATAATATTAAGTATAACTTTCGTTTCGTCGTAGTTTTTTTGGAAAGAATAAAAGTTAATTCAGATTGTGTTAAAAGAATAAATTTAAGTATGGAGGAAGGTACAAACATTGACTATTTTTTTTATATTCCACCATTGATAACTAATAATACATCTACGTAGGTATTCCACATTTTTTTTCAACACTGAACTTAGCGCAATCTGCTGGTGCATGTGAAAACTAATTGAAATTGCTCTATAATAATTGGAAAACTAAATAATGTCTGTATTGAAACTCAGAAACTCATTGAAAATTACAGACATAATATTATGTCTGTACTCTGTATTGAAACTGAATCAAGATAATATATTAACTTTAGTTCACAACTTGTGTGCAGGTACACAACTTTCAAACTTTAATAAAAATCAAGCGGGTATAGGGAACGGACGGTGAACGTGAATTAAAGTTATTAATAATATTATCTTGATTTAGCTTATTATATCAAATACATAAATCTAAAAGAAATATGTATTTAGATTGACACGATTATAAATAATAATTATAAGCAAATAAAAATATTGCCATCTCTTTCTCGGAATACTATTTGTTACGTCACAGGTTGCTACCGCCATACATTTTACGCAACGCATTCATACGCAACGTGCCTATTAGATACAATAAGTATCTGACTGAAGTATCGTGACTCGTGGTTTTACATTAAATAACTTCAGTAGACTCCAATATCTAAGTTATTACAATAGAGTAGGTACAGATTGTATCAAATATTAGACCACAGTAGGTAGGTAGAGGTTCCTGCAAAAGAATATTCGTCTGATCACAAGGAATTTATAATAATGTTTGGAGTTTGAATAAAAATATTTAAAAAAATGTCAATTTGACATTCACCAAACGTGCCAATGGGAGTTTTGCCCGGGAATTCAATGGGTTATGGGTGACGTTGTGGTTTTTGTATACCCTTCATAAATTTCTGTTATTTCGGGTCTTAATGTGTAATATTGGTAGAATATTAACCATTAAATGTTCGTTAACGTACACAAGTGTGAGCAAATGGGCAAGACATGCTATTTTGTGTTCCTCCAAAACTCCCTAGAAACTTTCAGTAGTGCTTATACCACTTTACTGAGTCGACTGACTTGACTCATTGACTGCACTGACTATTTATTTAGACTTGACTTGACTTGACTTTAGATTTAGGAATACAGTGTTGAAAATTGAAACGAAAATTATATTTCCGCCTTTTTAACATGACACTGGCAAATAGGTTTAAGCCGACGCCATATATTAAAAAAAACCAATGAGTGTGACAACTGACAGCTAAATAAACACGTCAACGCAAACAGCAAACTGCGGCAAAGCCGATGCAAACTTTTAAGTTTAAATTTAATTAATTAATAAGTTGCAATCGAAAAAATAATATAAAAATGGTTCATACCACTATGGAAGGGTCTTTATTTGTAAGTTGAATCAATATTAAATACCACGTTACAAATCGAAACTATACATTGCTTTTACACAATGAAATTATCTTATTATTCAGGCAATCTGCTTAATGTACAACCACTTGGAACAGATTTTTTTAAATTTTTGTCCTTTTTGATTAACATGTAAATTGGTTAAACCATCGCGACCATTGTTTTCGTTCTTCTTTCTTTATTAGATGTTAGAACTAGTTTCGTCATATATCTACTATACTCAATGTTGTTTACTTAAATGATATTCACAGGAGCCTACATTATACATTGTCAAAGGCATGTGCATATTGGATAATGATGGCAATAGAATCTTGGCTAAATATTATGACAAAAACGTTCTGCCGACTGCTAAGGAACAGAAAGCATTTGAGAAGAACTTGTTCAACAAGACACACAGGTAGGGAGTGTAAACCTCAGAATAATGGGGCGTAAACTGTGAAGAGAACTTATAGTGTCTTTTTTCATTCTAATGATTATTTCTTTCAAAAACCTTTGATATAGTGTATATCAGTCATATAATGTAAGCAACATTATATGACTGACGATCAACGTCAGTCATATAATGTTGCTTATATGCACAAATTTGGTCTGGAGCAGACCATTATGACAGCAAGACCCTTGTGTGTTTGTTTTTCAGCTCTATTGAATTAGCACAGAGTACTATTTACAGTGAAATCTGTTTTTTGTGCAGTGTTCCATCTCTCAAAAATATTTTTCCCCAAACTTAAAAAAACTGATAATTAAATAATTTAAAAAAATATGTATTGTAATATTATTGTCCTTTTTACATTAAAATATACTTCCAAAAGTTTATTTTCTACAGGTTGAGGTTTCCAATTGCTTGTCAATGTTAAATTGATCAATAGCTTAGTTTAATTTAAAACAAGCAAATACAAACCTCTATAAATAACCTTAAAAAATCCACCCCTAGAGGATTTTTTCCTAATTTTAGGGAGAAACCTCCTCAGTTGACAACCAAATCTGTGAATTGCTCTGGACCAAATCCATAAAACAAAGCGTTTTGGATAACACTAATAGTGAATGAAACATGCCAATAGCAATTGCATAATGCAGTGCTTCCCCAAACATTGTTCTGCCATGGCCCGGTAATTTTGACACTGTACCTTTGTGACCTACTTATTACTATAAACCCAAAAGTAAGGTGGGAAAATTGTGACCTGGTATTTTATTTTAATAGCCCTGTATCGGGTCGCGACTCAGCAAATGGACTTCTCAGTTTTTAAGTTTTATTTTAGTAAATAATCTTGCATTATAATTTATCATTACTATTTTCTACATAAATATATTAATCACCCTTTTGTAGAAAAAGGCAATTTATTGGTAAAAACAAAAGGTTCACATTACAATGTTAAAAAAATACAGATTTAAAACTAGTGAAATTACCTAAATTAATTATCCTTTAGTAGAACACCATATTTTAGTATTTTATAACTATAGTCAAAATTGAACAATTGTTAGGTTTTAGTATTATCTTTATTAGTAAAATTATGAGAGATTATATGTGAGTGAAATGAATTTTAAGTTAAGAAAAAAAAAAAGTTAAAAGTTTAAGAAATTACTATTAAGTTTCATATTAAACTTACTACTTTCAGAGCAAATGCAGAAATCATAATGTTGGATGGTCTGACCTGTGTATACAAGAGTAATGTGGATCTGTTCTTCTATGTGATGGGCAGTTCACATGAAAATGAGGTATGTATTTATTAAATTTGCATCCAAGGTATATTAAGATTGGTATCTATTAATATTATTATGTTTTAATAATTGATCAATATCTTATTGTCTGAAAAATATCTGATAAAGTACTTTTCTTATAATGTTTGATATTTTGAAACGAAAGAAGTACCTTCATTTTGTTCTGAAAATGTATCCTATATAAATAATTATATATAGGATACATTTTCAAAATTCTAATGAATATATTGTGTAAAATTTTAGTAATATTATGACAGTAATGTAATTTTATACACACTTATCAGACCTGTTCATACACATCAATCATATTTTGAAACATATTCAATTTCAATAGATGATGTTTCATAATACGATTTACTTATTGACCTGTTTTGGGATTTTATACCTGTTGTATTTCTCAATACATACAATAAAATTTCAGTTGATCCTGCAATCAGTACTCAATGCACTGTATGAGTCTGTCAGTATACTGCTGCGGCGGAATGTTGAGAGAAGAGTACTGCTAGAGAACTTGGACTCTGTGATGTTGGCGCTTGACGAGATCTGTGATGGAGGGTAGGTTTCTACTTTCTGTAAAAGACTACCTATTATAATATATAATGTTTTGGAGGTGTACTTTTCTGTAAAAAGTTTAAAATAATTATACATATTATATTCAGTACAGTATTACAGTTTTACGGGAATAGGCTACTTGATTCATATTTAATTATTTCATACATTGAAGGAGTTTCGGAGTCTTGACCTTGTTTTTATTTATGTACTAAACGCTTCATAATTGTTTCATTACACACAAAAAAATAATATAACATTATTTTGAAACCTAAAAACCTACAAAAAAATATTTTAAAAATACTCTTTTAAAAATCACCGAAAACACTATTCGCCATGTTGGTTGATAGATTATCTGTGCTGTGACGTCATTACGTTACGTCATACCATTTGTATTCTGTGCTATAGTCCGTAGTAGTAAAATGGCGGTGTAACATTCTGTTTGACGTTTTGACTTATATAACTTTTTAAGATGTCATAAAGTATTTATTTACAGAAACGTTCCGTTTCACTACTACATATGTGTTTACTGTGTTTGTGTCGTCACATACTTGCCGGAAGTAGTTACTTCGAGGTGTTTTCATCAGTGGAAATTAAAAAACAAAAATACATATTTTTAAATCAACTTTATTTATCAATCTTTAGTTTTTAATTTATGATATCGCTAGAATATGTTTTTCTAAGCCAAGTACTAAAGGAAATACTCCTTCAATGAAATTAAATATGAGTCAAGTAGCCTATTGTTAGTTTTGCCAAATTTGTAAACATGCCATATTATGATCTATCAGTGGAGATGTGGTTACTTTGACATGTTCTGTTATTTTAATTAATCATTCTAATATGGTTATCAATTTCAGAGTGATTCTAGACTCGGACCCCACATCCATTGTGGGCAGGGCAGCGCTTCGTACGGAGGATGTGCCACTCGGAGAGCAGACTGTCGCGCAGGTAATGGAACAATTGAACAAGTATCTTAACTTCTAAATAGGGTAGTTCATTCCGTTACTGACACTTGTGATCAAGTTTTAAGTTTCTCATGCACAATTTTTTGTTAGAGTTTAGTTGTTAGAGTTAGAGAATAATGGCTATTTTACTTAATTGTAACAACTCACATAGCAAAAGAATTTATTTGTAAAGCAATGGAGTTTTTGTGGAGTCGGTGTGGTTTTAAGTAATAGTACAGTTGACAAACTGATAAAGTGCGGTCACGGAGCATTTCGTAAATTGACTCATCGCTACTTGTCTATTTCACACGAAATTCTACATGCTCGGCAACCACACTTTAGTCGATTTTAAGTTGCATTGTTTGCATGCATTTTGATTAGTTAATTGACAATCTCCATGTATGTATAAAGCAGGGGTTCTCAACTCGTGGGGCGTCGCCCACTTGTGTGATGTATGATTCATGCGGGGGTGCGGCTTCAGTTGTGTTATATACTTTTTTTTTAAGTAAAACTTTATACGCACGCTTAACTTGGGGAGTAAGCTGGTGAATTCGTGACGAGAGCATTACGAAAAGTGTGATCGGGCGAGGTGAACGGAAGTTGAGAGGGAGACATAAGTTAGTGAAGATGAAAAGAGAGAGTAACTATATCTTTTCGTACATTACTATAGGAGCAAGAGAGAGTAGTGCGCGCACATTTTCTTTCTCCCTTTCTCTCATAGCCAGTGCATAAAATATATATATATCTCAGTCAGTACTCAGTAGTTCGGTTGCGAGTTTTACTTCAGTCGTGTGGTCTAAAGCTTACTCGTTTTTAAAATTTGACTTTTGGTTAAAATATAATTCTATTTATCCTATTGTAGGCAAGAAAGCACTGCGTACCTATTCTTTTACCATTCTCAACTACCTTTTCTTTTGTGAATTTACGCCCCTAGGGGGGTAGTATTTTTTTCTAAAAGTGGGGTGAGGCGCATGGGGTAAAATGTTGGGAACCCCTGATATAGAAGGTTGTTGGTTTGGGATAAGATAAAAAGTTGACGCATGTAAATAAAAGCTTTGTAGATTTTGGTTTTAATTTCATTAGAGGTAATTATTTATAAATCATAATGATATTCAAGAGTATTGTAAAATTTATGAACATAAAATCTACCTCAGTATTTTGTATGTGAGACCCCAATAACATCTACCTCATTTTTTGCTGAATGGAAGATGTATGTTTACATTTATTGTAAGAGTTCGAACATTTTCAATTTTTGTTCACTTTTCCATAATAATGTACTACGCTTTTCCATAATTCATACTTAGCACATTAGAACAGGCCGGGCCGCAGCGCATTGCCGGGTATTGAGTACAGTATGCTGCCAGAAGTCCCTGTACTTGTATACTACAACTATCGCACAGTTTGTCGGGCCGCATCGCAATAAGCAAAATCCGCGGCGGAGCGATGCGACCTGATGCGCTCCGGCAGTGTGCGAAAGTTGTTAGTTCATATTTAAAATATTTGGAGCGCATTTTGGCGATGCGGCTCGCCCTGCTGACAAAATGTGCGTACCTATAATCATGCATGGTATGCTTTTTTTGTTAGTCACAAAATATATCATGTCACTATAACTCTGTTGGAAATGCACTGATCGTCAGTAAGTAATTTCACATTAAATTTTTGTAGTGGCTATAACAATGCCAATTGTATGCTCCACATATTAATTAAATTTCGAATTTTTTAGAAAACTCGCTAAAGTTATTTACTGCTAGTATATTTTCTACTTCATGCTACTGTTTTTTTATTATGTTAGAGCAATGAAATACAAGGCAATATATTATTACTAATATATTTGGTAGGCACCTTAAGAATTTTTAAATTTCCAATGCTTGCGGGAAGTAACAGTTGAACTGGGAGTTTATTATAAAAGTTTAACACTTTTCAGGTTCTTCATCAAATACTAAATGATCATTTGTAGTATTGCCACTTCACACTATCTCCAGTGTGGCCAAATAATAATTATTATTTGAAAATAGTTGTGTAGTCTGTACTGTTGGTTCTGTTGGCTATTAAATATTATATTTTATCGATTTTAATTTATTTATTTTAATCCCTTTTCTATTGCCCTAGCTTGTACGTGTATATCTTTTTTTAAATCTATTAATTAGTCTGTACTGGTGCCAAAATTATATTTTCTGCAATATTTTATTTTTTAACCAAAAAATGTTATAAATCAAATATTTACTCTATTTAAGAAATTAACCTACTAACTGCTTTATATCCTTAATTTTCTAGTGGAAAATAATATAAAAGAAATAAGTTTTCGTAAATTCATTACATGTATTTGACATGAGGTAAAAAACGTTTAATGGTCAGTTCACACTGAAACAATACGCGACGCGGTGCTTTATTTTTAAAATTGTGATTCAAAGTTGAACTTTATTCAGTACACAAGATACACCTTTCAATGCAAATGCGGCGCCGCGCTATGAAGAGCGGTCTATTTTGACATTCGACCTCATGCAAACGTGTATCTTCTTGGTCGTAAATAAAGTTCAACTTTGAATCGATACCACAAAAATGCAGCGCATAGCGTATCGTCACGTTTCGGTGTGAACTGAAGCTAAGAGGCGACATTCACAGCTTGCCCTCTTCGTATAGATGTTAACATTATTAATATCTATCTATTTCAGGTACTTCAATCAGCAAAGGAACAACTAAAATGGTCACTGTTGAAATAAATGACATTTATAAGCATTTACAATATTACTATGTATTTACACTGTTTTTTTTTTTTTATAAATATTCTACAACAGATTGTTTTGCAGAAATTGTTATTATTACATATTGCTTTTGTAGAATGAAGAAATATATTTTACCTCAAGAAAAATACATAAAGCTAAGCATGAAATAAAAGTCAGAAACAAAATAATCCATATTATTTATTACTTAAAATATATATTTGTAAAACATAAATAAGTATTTTATCACAATACAGTTTTTTTTAAGCTAGCCAAGCTCCTAGATTTCTGATTTAACCAATTTAACAATATTTATTATTTAACAATCTCCCTGTCCAAATTCATCAGGTGTGGGCTTCATGTTTAGTTTGGAAATTTGTTTAAAAACTGGGTTGCTTTTGTCCCGCAGTAACTTGAATAACACATTCTCAGAAGTACCCACAAAACAGCCAATTGAGTTGAGGCGCTGAAATTAAAAAAAAATAGTTAACTAATGATTTTTATTACAAAATATTAGCTCAGTTGCATCCACAAAACAAAACTTAAAAATATCTTTCTTTTGTCATTTTTAGAGATATGATTTGTCTTGAAGTG
Organism: Phengaris arion; assembly: GCA_963565745.1. Classification (NCBI taxonomy): domain Eukaryota; kingdom Metazoa; phylum Arthropoda; class Insecta; order Lepidoptera; family Lycaenidae; genus Phengaris; species Phengaris arion. The sequence goes on from OY751431.1 coordinate 42,869,674, forward strand.
AAGCAATAAGCTAAAAGACCATCTCGACCGTCACCAAAATAGAAAAATAAATAATTACTCCTAAATTTTCGAAAACGCGCCACTAGATGGCTCTTTCAAGAGTTTAGAAATTGCTTTGAAAGACTGATGCTGCTTGTCCTTTAGGAGTTTGAAGAGGACATTCTCACAGGTTGTGATGATGCAGCCTAAAGATTGTAAGCGCTGAAATTTGGACACTCGTTAGTAGGGTGTGGTAAGTTAGAAAAAAAAGCAATACTGTTAGTTAGGCAGCTGATGACTATTTAGTAGGTATATATAGGATTTAAATTGAATGAACTAGAAAAATAGTGGCGAGCTGAGGTGGCTCTGATTTTTTATATACTTAAATCAGTTCAAATAATTTTAAGTAACAAACTGACAAAAATTATATTATTATCGTTTCTGCCATCAACTATATATTATTTAATACATTTTCAATACAGGGAGTATTAATAATTAACTATAATAAATTAAAAAAAAACAAAAATAATTATTAAAAAGACGATGGAATTACCTATCCTGACTTTCGCCAGTTTTAGTTTCACTATACATAAGATGTATTTAATAACATATAATTGATGTAACTATAGAATTAGTAAAGATAAATAGGTGATTAATTTTCAATTTTATATCTTATCATTTGTAAACAAATATCATTGTTACACTATGACAGATTAGCACACTCAGTGGGTGAATTAAAGAAAAAAAACCCCATATTTTCAACATTCATGTTATTAATTTTTACACTATTTATTATTTATCTGGATATACAATTGATCTCCAGATTTGATTAGTCTTATATATAGTATATGCAAAATCAGCTAAAAATTAAGCAGTTTTAAATCGGTCAAAACGAAATACATGCTAGCATGCCACATAGTATATGCATTTACCTGCAAGGCCAGGCTGCGGTCCATCAATGATCTGGATGAAACACCATCAGCCAAGACGTGAACCGTTATGTCTTCATTCAGAAAGTCAATAACTGTTTGCTCTATGCAGACATGGGCCTAAAACATAAATTTTATCAAATAATAATATTTGAAACAATATTGATGAACGCTTCACAGCACATTTTGCCCCATACTAATAAGTATCAAAAAACTTGTGTTGCAAGTACCAGACAATGGAAAGTATATTAAATACTTTTATACTATATATTTAAGATTTTTTTATACATTTATACACATACTTAATGCACTTTTATGCCCCAGAAACACTGAAAACATTATTCCTTGAACCCGCCACCTCCGGCTTGACCACTAACCACTAACACACTACCCACTGAGTCGCAGAGGTTGTGAAGTTATGTGAATTTTTTCACAATTTAAAACCTGCTCTAATCTCCTTTGTCGACTATGAACGAAGGAACTTCATCAGCTATTCAAAGCTGTAGAGCTCTCAAGTACTCATTTAATTTTAGGGAAGTTACCTGTACAGGTATATATATATATATATATATATATATATATATATATATATATATATATATATATATATATATATATATATATATATATATATATATATATATATATATATATATATATATCAGGTCACATATACTATGTGACCATCTTTTTTACCATTTTTAGCCCCCCAAAATTATTATTATTTTCCTAGAAGATATTGACTATGTGACAAAAACCCAAACCTTCTCAGTGACTAAGCATAGTACTTTAAAGTGTCACAATCCCATTCCCAGTTGCTCCCGTGCAATAACAGTAAAAAATAATTGCCTAGATTAAATTGGCAAAAACATAAAATTACCTCAATTCCAAAGAGAACAACAGATTTAAGGTCCGGTAAGTCTGCCTTAAGTTTCTCCTGGAGTTCCGGAGTGTACATAGAAAATTTGGTTTTGGGGTACACCAGTTTTGCATCTTTAATGTCAATCTCTTTGATTGTATGGCCAAGTCCCTTGGGATATTGTTCAGACACGTATAAAGGTATATTGAATGTTTTGGCTGCTTCAATCTAAAAAAAAAAATATTCATCTTAAAACCATCAAACACAATTCAACCATACTAAATTCATTTCAAGCCCTGAAGATGATGATGCAGAATTTTGAAGTTTGAAATATTTTAGGTTTAATAACCTCATGCTACATGTATTACTGATTATTTAACTCCAAGCTAGTATCAAGGATACTGGCAGAATAAAACTTGAACGTACAATCATTGTCAGACAAACAAAATTATCTACAACATATTTACTATTTAGTATGCTAAGATATTACCATTTTGTTTGCTACTTTTACAATTTCTCCAAAATGTTTGATATGCGGTCTAAATGTTTCTTGCAAATCACAAAGTAGGAAGGCAGTTTTGTGTGCATCCAATGCACCAAGTTTAAGAATATTACGCGCCATTATATTTAGTAGGTATGTAATATTTTAATTACGCCTAAATTAACGTAAAGTTTTACGAAATAGACCGGAAAATATAAACAAAATGAACTTTGCTCAAGCCTTAATGGCATAGATGATAAGTACTACTACTGAAACTCAATGGCATAACGCTCAGCTGATGCATTGATATAGTTTGACATATTTTGACATTTGATAAAACTTATAGATCGTTTTTTTAGTGACTAATGATATTGTTGAAAAGACGGGAAAAAGAGTTGCCTATTGTTTTTCTAAATCGTCAAGTCTAGTTAAGGTCCAAATAAATCGTCAAAGCAGTCAATGAGTCAAGTCAGTCATTTTAGAGTTTTGAAGAGTACCTACACGAAGTAGCAAGTTTATAAAAGATAAACGAGTGCCCATACTTGTGCACGTTAACTAATATTTAATGCTAAACATTCTATCAATATTACACATTAAGAACCTAAATAATACAAATGTAAGTATTGAAGAAATACAAAAGCAAAAAAGTCACAAGACACAACACATTTACATCTCCTCCAAAACTCTACATTTTCTGTTTCTTCTTTATGTGTTTTATGGAGTTTACCTTTAAAAATGCTATGAATTTAATATCTAAACATTATAAACATACGAGTAAAAACTTCACTGGATTTCAATAGTAATTTCCATTTCGATTATTTCCAATTAGCAATCAAGTTGACCAAAACTATTTCTTCATTTTTATTTATTGTCATCTACTGTCAATCAGCCGAACCGTTATATCCTTGGTGTCTTATTTTAGTACTATAAAAAAGTGATAGATGGCGTATATTAAGTAAAATGTAACAAAATATTTAAAAAGATCATTAATTATATTATAAATCTTAAAAATCTTATATTTACCGATATTAAGGCAAAGAATATAATATTATAAATTACTTATGTAAGCTATGATTATGCTGCACTGTAAATTAATAAGCTGTACTAACAGTTATTTGCCATCTATTGGCCATAAGTAGAACTGTTTTAAAACGTGCTTGCTTATTTTAGTGTCATATAATAAAGATAGATGGCGTTCATCACAGTTTTTATCCATACTAATGATTATATTAGGTCCTTACATAATATGAAATTGGCGTTTTGTCGTACTGGCCACTTTGATCTCAAATATATCTTCTTTGGTTAGGAATTCCAATTTCAAATTTATACCGCTATTTACTCATGCATTTGTGTTACGAAAACCGTAATTCATTTGTTTTTTGCTCTTTTGGTTTTTTCTTTGCGTCACTCTGTTTACAAAATGGAAAACTTGAAATATCGTATTATTTTCGAGTACAAGTTCCACCGTGGCACCAGTGCTGCAGAAGCGGCTCGAAGGATTAATAATGTGTATGGCGGCGGTGTCGCAAAAGAAAACACAGTGCGTTTTTGGTTCCAACGTTTTCGTTCTGGAAATTTCGACCTGCAGAACAAGCCCCGTGGACGGCCGGAGACCAAAGTTGATAATGAAGAATTGAAGGCTATTGTGAAGAGGATCCATCGCAAACCACGTCCGAGTTAGCTGCAGGCTGCGGTGTTAGTGATAAAACTGTCTTATTCCACTTGAAGCAAATTGGGAAGGTGAAAAAGCTTGAAAGGTGGGTACCTCATGAATTGAGTGCGGCAAACCGACAGATGCGCATCGACTGCTGCGTTACATTACTCAACCGGCACAATAATGAAGGGATTTTAAATCGAATCATTACCTGTGATGAAAAGTGAATCCTGTACGATAATCGGAAACGCTTATCGCAATGTCTGAACCTGGCGAACCAGCCAAAACCTGTCTCAAGCGAAAATTGACTCAAAAAAAATTACTTGTGACCGTTTGGTGGACTAGTGCCGGTGTCGTTCACTACAGCTTTCTTAAATCTGGCCAGACAATATGGGCAGATGTCTATTGCCAGTAACTGCAAATCATGATGGAAAAGCTAGCTGCTAAACAACCGAGGTTGGTCATTCGCTCTAGGCCACTGCTGCTTCAGGACAACGCTAGACCAGACACTGCACATCAGACGGCTACCAAATTAGCGGAGCTTCAATTGGAACGCCTAAGATATCCACCGTACTCCCCGGACCTTGTTCTAACAGATTACCATTTTTTTAGAAATTTGGATAACTTCTTGCAAGGGAAAAAATTCAACTCCGATGGAGCAGTCCAAAGCGCCTTCAAAGATTTTATTGATTCCTGTCTGAATGATGTTTTTAGTAAAGGAATCAATGAATTACCTATGAGATGGCAAAAGTGCATAGAGAGCAATGGTATATACTTTGATTAAATAAATATATTATGTTTAAAAAAACCGACTTTATGTGCCAACTTTACAAAACGCCAATTTCATATGTAAATATGTATTAAACTCCTATCAATGTTCTAAGACATTAAGATAATGAGTGAAGGCGGTTACATGCAGTTTCAAAATATTCATTTTGCAATAAGAAGGAGAGCGAAATAGACTACTGTGTGTCGTCGTCATGGCATTATCGGCACCTCGCACTGCCTGCTGCCACAGTTCATAATACTCCATACATTCATAGCCAAAACGTTTTACGTGAATGTGGTCAATATTTTTTTATCCGATTATTTGATTTGCATACTCATGAACCTAAAACCTAACTATTATTAATAATACTGTAGACTATAACGCTAGGTATTATTTATTAGGTGAGTATAAAGTGCGAGCAAGTGCGAGTCACGAAGGCTGCGTACAAAACGGCAAAAAAATCACGTTTATTGTAGGTACGGCATATCGGCATAGGTGTTATAGTGGCAACAACACGGTTCATGAGATACAGCCTGGTGACAGACAGATGAACAGACGCACAGCGACGTGGCAGCAATAGCTAATACGAGGGCGGGTCAATAAGTCCGTGACTTTTGGAATAAAACACAGATTTTTTGATAAATAAATCATTTTATTTTTCAACGTAGTCCCCCTTGAGCTCTATACACTTTGTCCAACGCTTCTCCAATTTTTTTATCCCTTCCAAAAAATATGATTTGTCGAGGTCCTCAAAATAGGCCTTTGTTTGCGAGATGACTTCATCATTGGAGTCAAATCTTTTTCCACCGAGCCATTTTTTCGGATTTGGGAACAAGAAGTAGTCACTCGGAGCCAAATCTTGAGAATAGGGTGGATGTGGGAGCAATTCATAGCCCAATTCATGGATTTTTGCCATGGTAACTGCACATGTGTGCACCCTTGCATTGTCTTAGTGAAAAAGAACTTTTTTCTTGGCCAAATGAGGTCGGTTTTTTTTCAAATCCTCATTGAAGCGGTCCAATAAGTTGGCATAATATTCCACATTAATTGTTCTTCCCTTTTGAAGATAGTCAATGTGGATTATCCCACGTGCATCCCAAAAAACAGTCGCCATAACATTATTGGCTGACAAACCCACCTTGGCCTTCTTTGGCGCCGATTCACCCTTAGAAACACACTGTTTTGACTGTTGTTTGGTCTCTGGTGTATTGTGATGGATCCATGTTTCATCCACGGTTAAAAAACTCCTCCATATTGTGATTAAACAACGCCAAACCTTCCTGTGAAGTTGTTACACGATTGCGTTTGTGGTCGACTGTGAGCAAACGCGGCACCCATCTTGCGGAAAGCTTTCTCATGTCCAAGTGATCATTCAAAATTGAAACCACTGAGCCATGCGAGATGCCTATGGCTTCCACAATCTCTTGCACTTTCAATGTTCGGTCGGCCAACATCATATCGTGATTTTTTTCGATTGTTTCGGGTGTAGAGACCTCAACTGGGCGTCCAGGCCGTTCGGCATCTTCAGTGCTTGTAAGGCCACAACCAAATTCAGCTTTTTTACCATTGAAATCGATGGTGCAGAGTCATAGTATTTATCAAGCTTAGCCTTGGTCTCGGTAATGGTTTTTTTCCGCAAAAAATAATGCTTAATAAGCACACGAAATTCACATTTTTTCCATTGTTTCCTTAAGTTACTGGATAGTCTGATAAAGATAGCTGTAAAACACAAACTAACTGACGCAGCAAGTTCAAATTTTGATAGGAGTCAACTGACAGATGCCTGTTGACAGGAGTAGTGTTGCTTTTTCAGTAAGGAGGTTAGAAATTCAAAAAGTCACGGACTTATTGACCCGCCTTAGTACCTTTTTTTACCTTTTAGGTACGGAACGATACAAAATATCCACTATTTAGGGCTACAGTTATCGCCTCTATTATACACCCATACGTAACTTAAATAGGTGCCTCCAAACTGTTCGTTACTGGCCCGAGTTGCACAGGAAGCACCTACGAGCCATTCATACCATTCTTACCAACGAAATTCTGTCAGTAGTAGACAGTTACTTGCACAGAGTAGAAAATATATAAATATGAAGACGGGGAAATAATCATGCCTCAAATATCGTATTATATTGAAGTAGGTACTGCTTCTCGAACTCAAATGTGGCCTTAATGTGGGCATAACGTGGGTAGTGTTGGTTTCAAAAATGAAAAGGCAAAAAACAACATTAGTTCACCTTTATTTTGAATAATAATAAAACTATACACTTCATACTGTTTTAATTACGTTTCATTGTCTAATAAAATGATAGCGAAACTGCACTTATTTCACACCACTCACAACACTTTGCCCTTATTTTCAAGATCGCTGTTCAACAAGAACACCGATAGTTGGAGATTTGCCGGGGAATTCAATGGGTTATGGGTGGCGTTGTGGTTTTTATATTTCTTTCATAAATTTGTGTTATTTCGGTTCTTAATGTGTAATATTGGTAGAATATTAACCATTAAATATTCGTTAACGTGGACAAGTGTGGGCAAGTGGGACAACTTCTAAAAACGTGCTATTTTGTATTCCCTCTAAAACTCAGTAAAGCTTCTACCACTTTACTGAATCGACTGACATGACTCATGGACTGCACTGACTATTTATTTGGACGTTGACTTGACGATTTAGGAATACGGTGTTGAAAATTGAAACGAAAGTTCAATAGAACTTTATCCCGAAATATCCCGCCTTTTTAACTTGACACTGGCAAATGGTTATAAGCCGATGCCATATATTTATATAAAAAAAGCATCGATGGTTCCCGAGCCGAACTTCTCGCCACGGCAGCCGGTACCGGCAGCCGGTGTTCCGTGATCGCTCCTTGGAGGGAAGACGTGATCATCACCCCCACCAAACCGAACGCGCATGCTCGTCAGACCGGACTCTATCAACAACAATCAAGATGGTGCTAGTGTTATCGCCTTTACTTCCGTACTATTGACTGTCAGTCAATTCAGCAGTTAAAATATTAACCGCTTCGACATAATATATTATAATTACTCACAGAGAAACATGTTTCATAAATCGATCCCGATCGATCCAAATTTGAAAGTGTTGACGTCCCCTTCAACGGCCCACAACTTTTCCACACAATCGTGGACACTCCGTATGCTTGTAAGAGTGCAAAATAGAAAGCTAACTATGTAGCTGTTTATCTGTTCCTCTTACTGTGACAGTAGTCTCTCTCCTGTAGGTACTTAAGCTCTTATATATAATTGTTGGTATGCTACGTACCTAACTCCTAAGCGGATAAGTTTTCTATCATGCTGTATATACTTATCTACCTCCTACAAGTAAATTCAGTGACTCAAACATGACATAAATTAATTAATAGATAATATGATATTAAGTAATTATCAATAATTTATTTCCATAATAAGTTAGATAGTTAAAACCATAGATAGATATATTAAATTAATAAAAAGAGGTTAAATCCCTACAGTAAAACTACTTACTTTCTTAAAGTCTCAAGACAAACATGACTTTTCTATGAAAATTACGTATTGTATGGAACACTCAGATACCCGAAAGACGATTAAGAACGATGTTTAATGTAATTTAACAGCTAACAAAGCTGTAACCGCAACATCTAAAGCTTTTTTTCAATCGCTCAAATTCGCGACCAATAAAAATGATTATAGACTAATTTTCTATCCATTTCTCCGTTAGTACTATTGTTTTATGTGTGCCGTCGCACAGGTAAAAGGTGTTTTTGTAAAAGACCTTCCCGCGCGCACGCCTGTTGTCAGGGCGCCATGTTTTTTTTCTGCGGTCGTGTTTAGGATAGAAGACCGCCGCGGGCCAAGCAGTCAGTCAAAAGTCACGCGTTCGGAAAGGAACTTGAAAAAAAATATAAAAGGGTCGTGCGCATTGATATATAAGCTGTAGGCGCAGGTGAACGAAAGATTTTATCGTACAGAAAACTTCTGATTTTTTTAACATCCGACGAAATCTGAGAGTTGTTGTAAGTTTGACGCGTGTGTGTGTCTGTCCGTGCCATCGCAGCTCCCGAACGGATGCACCGATTTTGATCATGTTTTTTTGTATTATTTTAATAAATTACTATACAAATTATATTTTATACTTATATAATTTGTATATTTTGTATGTGATTTGTATTATATTAATAAATTACTAATATTAAGTAACTCCCGAATTATCAAGCACTGAGCGAGCTGCTGATGATGAATTATAGCTAAGAGCAATCGATCACGTCAACTTTCAGACAGAAAAAATCGTATCATAATTGGACCTTTCGTTTAGGAGTTATGATGAGCTATGATGTCCGTGGTGGACACACACACAGACAGACAGACACGACTAACTTAAAGTACCACTCTTTTTGCGTCGGGGATTAAAAATAGGTATAAGGAAAGTCGAGATTCGAGAACTTACGTATATTAGAAACTTATTAGAAAAACATATCAGTAAACTTTTTAAGTTTCATCTAACTTTTTAAAATGGGATGTTAGAGTCTATGGTGAAACATCGATGGTGGTGAATGATATTATTTTTTTTTCCTAAATTAGAGATTCGGAGAGGAATATGTTAGAGAAATTGCGTGCGCGCCGTAATCATACGTCTGGTACTCCGGACTTTTCGGAAGAAGGTAGTTTTTTTATACATAGCCTTCAAGTTATACCCCGAGGCTGAGTATTTAGGATCTAGGAGGTACCTGTTGCCAATTTGCACGCTTTTGATTATTCCTAAATCCTAATAGATTTATGTACAAACATAAACTATTACATAAAAAGTTCATAATAATCATAATGTAAAAACTATAACCCGACTACGCAAATTATATAAAAACTATAGCCAATGTTACCCGGGCCATTATTGCGAATCTATTGACACGTACACGACACATTGTAGTTTAGGCGCTCCGGTGGAACAAACATACATTCATAATGTACGTTTGTTCTGCCTGCCAAAATCATTACCCTTCTTTTTGGCTTCGCAGTAGTCGGGTAAAAATAGGACGACCAAAGTTTTCTAAGGTTCCTCAAATTTGTTATATGTATGCCTTTACAAGTTAAGAGTCTTTAAAAGATAGAGGTACCTTAGTGTGATAATTATAAGACCGGCAAATGAGCAGACTAATCTCCTGATAGTAAGCGATTACCTGCCTTTTAAATTTTTACCCCCAATTTTTTGTTTCAGCTTTCTTCTGGCTACCACATAAGCGCAAATTCGACAAAGTTATGAACCATGACTCATGATATTATACCTATTATTCACATAAACATTACTTAATATATACACAAATTTTTAGACATGCAACACACAGGGATTTTAATAAATTAGTGGTACATAAAATAATATTTACATATTTTATGTAAAAGGAGCATCTCATCATAGCATTTTATGGCTTCTTTGCCCATATTTCTTTAATATAAAAATGCTGCCGCCAATAATTAAAGTGGGCCCTCTGGAATACGTAAAGCATCTAATGACTGTAATTATAAGCGATTTTATTTGAAAAAAAAAAACAACGTCAAAGCACGGGCCGTGCCGCGGGCGCGCTTAGATGGCGCCACTGGCTTAGTTTTTAGCGGGAAATGTTTATGAGTTGTAGGTTATAAAATATGATGGAATTCATTTTATATTTAATGTTTAATCTTAGTTGGGTTACATATAGAGTGCTTCAGTGGATTAGACAGAGACCATTGGCTCTATTAAATAATATTTTAATGACAGTAATATTAAATGACAGTTCTAATAGGTACATACTACTAGCATATCCACATCGGGATTAAAATAAGTTAAATTCTTACCCCAGGAACCTGCATCTGAACCTGAACCTATGAAATATAACTTTCGTTGGTCATGTTCATCATTTTGACATTACTACTTTTTAAAAATACAATTTAAAAAGTTGAAATGTCAAAAATATTGCACGAGCATGTGTAACTAAATATTAGTCCGCCATTTTGTCCTTCAGAGAACGAATGAAACACCCTTTTGACCAACCTAATCGTGTGACTTATTGCATTTTGACATATGCCATGAAATGAGAATTGTCAAACGAACTCACGGCTTCGACATTTTTAACCGACTTCCAAAATAGGGGGCAGTTATTCTATGTAGACTTCATATTTATTACTAGGTAATTAATAATCTGTGCATCATAGAAATGTACCTCTGTGAACCACTTCAATCGCAAATATTCTTGTCTCTTGATTTATTCGTCCTTTTCAGTCATAATAAATATTGTGGCTTATGAGTTTACAAACAATTCAATCATGTAATCTCATAGGTCCGAACATCGAAAAGAATGCAATAATATCAAAACTTACTTCTTTTCTATAAAAATCTAAATTGATTAAACTTATTTTTAAATGTGAAAATGTTTGACATATTATTATAGGTTATGTTATTTTTTCGCATGGTTTATAATTAAAGTCGAAAGAAGTAGTCGAAGTATAAAGACAATAATGCGTTTCGATATTACACATGATGGCCTTTTCGAAAATTATATAAGTACACAATTTATTTGAAATGCTCTTTTTTAGTTCCATTTATGTTTTTATAATTATTAGCATACCTACATTTTAAATAGATTACATGGTGCTAATACACCAAACGCAAATTTCAATACAACAATAGTTTACTCTTCATAACCAACATAGTTTCATAGGTAAGTACATAGTTGCGTAATACACCGACATCTATTGGCGGGGAGAATTTATACAAGCATTCACATGAATTCCAACGAAGTTAGGTATTAGACCTGCAGTTTCGAACTTCATCGAGTCAAGCTTGGTCACCTGGTCACCTCGTATAACTGACGTGGTCCCTGGAACCGTCAAAGATCTTAATGTGGTCATATATTTGATGATCTCTAATATCTAGGTGTACATAGATACTAGACGAGAACAACCGTATGTATTGACTAAGCCCTAAGGTATTGACCGAAATATCTATGATTGTCAAAAAACTTGATTGTCCTACTTGATAGATACTATTTACCCTCAGCCTGACGCGTTTTCCCTTAGTAAACGTACAACTTAATACCCGAATAAATATCGCTAAAATCCATTACTTAATTAAATTATACTCTTTTGTTCCTTTGCCGCGGGCGTTAGAAAAAATTAAAAAAAATAAAAAGTCAAAGCGGAAAGCCTCGGCGCCACTGACACTTCGCTTTTGTAGAACTGCCCCGCCCTCGGCGCCGAGTGATGGTTACTATGGCGTTCTCTTTCAATGGAATATATATACGTTATTTGAATTAAGGCAATTCTTATCTCTGCTTATAAAAGTACCAATGCCCAGTGCCCAGGCAGTCAGTACTTTTATAGTATTGCGTGGGTATCACTTAGGTATTAGGGTTGGGTTGCACTGATATCTTCAACAAAGGTCTTCAGCAGGTCTAAAATGACCACCATGAAACACTTAATGTGGCCATTCTGGACCTTTGGGCTTTTCAGAAGTTGCAAGCACATATGTATTTTAACATGATACCATTGTGTGCTAGGTACAATGAGGAAATTCTGGAACATCAGAATCAAAATTTCAACTTTAACAACAACCGCGACGATACGCTACGTGACGCGGCACTGCATTTTCAAAATAGCTATTCAAAATTTAACTTTATACAGTACACGAGAAGATACGAGTTTCATTGCAGAGCGGTACAGTTGAACATTCGAACTCGTACAATTAAACGTGTATGTATCGTCTCGTGTAATGAATAAAGTTCAATTTTGAATAGTCATCTTTAAATTATAGAGCTATGTCGTTGCGTTTCGGTGTGAATTGATCCTCAGATAACAACCACATCTAATACTTTGTCTGTTAAACGCAAAGGTGTAACCGTTGCCTAAAACTTTTTGCAGTGTCAACAAAAAAGTCCGACTAATTTTATCCCGCCAAAAATTCAACCAAACGCTACCGAAAGGTTGTATAACTTTATAGTCTAGATCGTATCTCGATGAATCAGCCTGTACCTGGAACCGCGCTTAATTAAAAGGTATAATACCATTTGTTAAGACCTGTCGATTCCAACTGGGGCGTATTCTGGCTACGCGTGGTTTTCCGTAATAAGAATCTACCTACTATTATACCGTAGGAGAGCCATGCTGCGACACGAATGGGTTGGATGTTTCGGCAGATAGCAGAGCCTTACAGAAAATCGGCGTGAATAGTGACGATGATGTCTGTGGGCGGCGGCAACTATCGGGCGATCTGAATAGGCATGATCCAATTCCAAAAGTCATAATTATTAACCAGCAGAGTATCCTTACTTAATATTAGGTCTTTACCTATGAAATTGCCGTTTTGTATGAAAAAGTTTAAACGAATTTTTTTCATGTATTTTTTATTTGTATTAATCGAATTACTCACCCATGCAATTAATGCATCTTTGCCAACGCAGTGGCAGTTTATTGATGCCCTTCTTAAAGAAATCAGCTGGACGGGAGGCAACAATTCTTCAAAGGCATTTTGTACTGCCTCTCGGGTATTGAATTTTTTTCCCGTCAAGAAGTTATCTAAATTCTGGAAAAAGTAGTAGTCTGTAGGCGCAAGGTCTGGTGAGTAGGGCGGATGACGGAGAGCTTCCAACCCCAGTTTTTGCAACTTGGAGACCGTCTGCTGTGCAGTATGAGGTCGCGCGTTGTCGTGCAGGAGCAGCGAAGACGAGCGATTGACCAATGCTGGTTGGAGATGTGCCAGCTTCTCCATCATTGTGTTCAGTTCTTCACAGTACACATCTGCAGTAATGCTCACTCCGTTTGGTAATAAGCTGTGATGAATCACACCGGCGCTAGACCACCAAACTTACCCCTAGAAAAGTGACCATCACTTTTCTAGGGGTCAGTTTTCGTTTAGGGCATTGTTTAGGTGCTGAACCAGGATCCCACCAACTTGCTGAGCGCTTGCGGTTATCAAACAGAATCCATTTTTCATCGCAGGTAACAATGCGGTGCAAAATTCCTTCATCTGTGTGTCTGTTGAGCAGTGCAAGGCACGTCTCGACGTGTACTTCGCGCTGGCGATCATTGAGTTCGTGGGGCACCCATTTGTCAAGCTTTTTACCTTGCCAATTTGACGCAAATGGACCAATATTGTTTTGACGATAACGTCGAAAGCTGCTGCTAATTCAGCCGTAGATTGTGTATCATCAGCTTCCACAATTGCCTTTAATTCGTCATTGTCGACCAAAATCTTCGGACGACCTCGAGGTTCATTTTTCAGGTCTAAATTTCCAGAACGGAAGCGAGCAAACCAATAACAGGTGGTGCGTTGGTTTGTAGTGTTAGCTCCGTAAACGTCGTTGAAGTTGCGTGCCGCTTGTGCCGCGTTGCTGCCACGACGGTACTCATATTACATAATTACTCGAATTTTTAACGTATCCATGATGACGAAAAAGATTGAAATGCGATGAAAATGTAACACTAATCAATAAACAAATGACTATTTTTAGAAAAAGAAGGAATTCTTTTGTTTTTTTTAAATTATTTGAAATTAGAATTCTTAGCCAAACAAAAAATGTTTTGATTTGAAATGGCCAGTACTGCAGAACGGAAATTTCATAGGTAAATAAATGAGAATGTGAGATTGTTTGTTTGTTACGCTTTTACGTAAAAACTACGAAACCGATCACCATGAAATTTGGCACAGATATAAAGTAGACCACGCATAGGACATTAGGAGGACATAGGCTACTTTTTATCGTGGGAAAATTTACGTTTCTGTTGGATACTGTATTTACGCGGGCGGAGCCGAAGGTAATAGCTAGAATTATTATAAATGTCTAGTAGGCTAGTAGGCATATATTCATTAGAAAAGTTTCCGAAACCCCTTCTCCTATGATAACACGTAGTGCAAAATAAAGTGAAAGTGTCATTATGTTAGAAAGAGGCGCACAAAGTGTGCAAGTGAGAGAGCGAAACATTAAAATGGCCGTTTTAGTCAGATGTATTCTTTTGTACAGTTACTTACGAAAATTTTGTACTAATGATGTATTAGTTAAAATAAGCCATTTAATCCTCATCATCTTAATGCTCCTCGTGGCAATACAACTTTAGTTATAATATGTGTGTGTGTTTGACCTTTGTGGCTCAGTGGTTAGCGCATTGGCGCTTAAGCCGGAAGTTTTCTATGTTAGTTTGTCATGGATGTGTGTTAAATATGTGTATCCTATTACTATTATAAGTGTGAAAGTCTGTGAGGATAGAGGTTTGTTACTCTTTCAAGCAAAAAGTACTAAACGGATTTTGATTAAATTTGGTATGGTAGCAGTTTAAGCTCTGGAATAACACATAGGCTACTTTTTATTCCGAAAAAGTGCAGTGTTCCCGTGGGATACTGTATTTACGCGGGCGGAGCCGCGTGCAAAAGCTAGATTTCTAATAAAAATCTTATACATAAGTATAGTTTAAAAAGTATTACATATATTTCCGTTGTCTGGTATCCGTAACACAAGTTCTTCGAGAACTTACCACGGGACCAGATTGACGTGGTGTGGAAGCGCCCATAGATATAATATTATTACTATCGTAAAATCAAAAATAAAATAAATAGTTTTATTTCCATGTAGGTTACAAGCACCGCTTACGGAATTGTCCCCACGTGATGCCTACCACCGGTTCGGGAACTAACCTAACCAACTTTCGGGTAAGAAACTCGCTAAGCCAACCTGTGCCAGCTGCTGCTAGTAATTAGTACGAACAAAGTAAACATTAATTGTTTAGCAATCTGTGCTAGCACTAGCTTATTATTGTTATTATTTAGTAACAAAATAAAAGCTGCGCTTTTCTAATTTTCATACACCGTTGTACCTTTATGTGGAATGTGGAAATTTTCAGTACAACTTTCGCTTACAAGTTTGCCGTAGGTATTGTATTTCGCGTGCTTTTATTTTGACGGATGCATTCAACGCATTGGAAGAAAACGCCTTTTTATCGTACTACTATACTATTATAGAATATGTAAAAGTTTGTGAGGATGGATGGATGTTTGTTACTCTTTAACACAAAAATTTATATTGTGGATAATGGTGTTGGTTGCGTAATTACCTTAATTTCATTGTTTACTTATGTGTTAGTATTAAGCATGTACGCAATTGTTTGTTGTCCCAAATAAAATAAAATAAAAAATAAAAATAAAAACTACTGAGCGGATTGTGACGAAATTTGATATGGTATCCCGAAAAGGTACAGTATTCCCGTGGTATTTACAAAATTTTTGGGCAAAAGCTAGTACTTTTAAACGCACTAGTGAAAAAACTTTTCAAAGTCTTTTTTCGAAATTGGTATAGAACCTTTTTCGAAGGGCTAGCGCTATTTTTTTTTAAATCGGAGTGTACAAAAATAGACGGCTTCAATCACGTCTGGCGGAGGAAACGCGATTGTTTTTACGTCGTCGACAACTGATGGTACTACACTATGTGGTTTTCTGTTGTAGTAAACATCGATGTAGTAAATAAAAGTACCTTGTTCCTTTGAACTAGTATCCAATGCCTAGTGCCTTCCAACCTAATGCTATGCTGATATAGGTAAATCAGGTTTCAAACTAGCTAGTTCATAAAAATATTTTGACATTAATAATAATTATAACATCAATAAGATATCAATAATATGAAGATATAATACAAATTTCAAAGGACGCGTACCTTGTACCTACCTAGGAGAAATAAGGTACCTACATTTACTAGGTGGTATTTATAAGAAAAAAAAGCGTGTGTGTCAGCTCCGACGCATGACTGGAGTTTACTCTAATAAAAAGTAAAATTTGTGCGCAATGCAAAAGCATCTTCCGACCGACGCATCTTCGGCTAACATCGTGTGACCGTTTGACATCGTGCATTCGATTTTACTGCCATATATATTTATGCCCCGGGCTTATATAGGTACTTATAATATATGAAAATCGTTTCATAACAGTAAACTCCAAAAATGTCAGGTGTAGTGGTAAGGGCCCTTGCCCTATATAAAACCAGTGGACCTCCAGTCCTTTACCAAGTGTGGGTTGGCTATTTACCAATATAAAATTTATTGCACCTGCAATTGTATTGTAATGGAGGATCACTTACCTTGGTGATCGCTCACCTACCAATTTGACGCAGGCCATACTTTGCCTGTGATATCTTAGCTCTTAGACTTAAGTAGGTATTTGCCTCATCGAAGGTCCCAAAAAGTTAAAAGGCTATTCTTTCGTACTTACTTATCTTTATAGTCAAGTTAAATTCAACTTCGACAGCGAAACTCGCCCGTGTGGTCCGCGCATGCGTGCTACGCGCCCTGTCATTATACGCGGAGCGGCGCAGACGCAAATTACGTTACACGTGATACATACACATTATATACAATTATACACCAGCTATGTACCTGCACGCAACGCTTTTTGTATTCTCTGTTTGTTGTGGTTTGAGAACGGAATGGCTGCCGGCAGAGTCCGGTTCCATTTTTAAATTTGACGTTAGTAATCTTTACGTTAGCGAAAAGGTGCAAAAGCGTGTATCAAAATGCCAATTTGTTGAAATTTTATGATAGACATCGGTAAAATTCTTACAGAAAGTATAGTTTGCTCTACCTAACTGTAGCCGATTCAGTTTCACGTTTATCATGTTCAAAGATAACATAATTGAAGTTTTAAAATTTGCTGTATTTGACTTACTGTACCATTCATTATAAAAAAGTTAATAGTTAATATGCAGGTTTTTTAATCGTACTTCGTCTATTTTTGCTTCGTATTGAAAATCATTGAAGCCTTATAAAGTTGTAACGTTGAAAAGGAGCGCCATTTTATTCGCTTCATTTGTCGCAACTACCTTACCGTTTAAATAATCCTATTGTATTTTGAATATTTGTAAATAAAATCTAACTGTATAGTTTATTCTTGGGTAAATATTTTTTAAGATTATCAAGCTTAGAGAGACCCCATAATATACTTTGCAAAGCTGGTAGTCTTCTTTACTCAAAAACAAAAAGTAACGCTCGAAAATCAAATCTCATTTTTTACAAATGTCACGCAATGGCGCAAAGATCACACGCAGCTAGCATTTTTTTTTCAAATATGGAATTTCTTTTACAAATTTTAATATTGAACAACCTTCTGTGATTCTGCACATCAATCATCTCGCATTGTCGGTCTCGACAGGAATTCAAACCATTTCTCTCAGAGAAAGCGCACCGGTACCGTCCTATTTCTAAATTTAAAAAATATTTTTTTAATATTAGCTGTTTTGAAATTACCGTTCCATTTTTAAACATTGACGTTTTTTTTAAATTTATATAACGTTTGGCGTTTTCGTTAAATTTTCAACAACGTATTTCTAAATCGTCAAGTCCAACGTCTAGTCAAAGTCCAAATAAATAGTCAGTGCAGTCAATGAGTCAAGTCAGTCGATACAGTAAAGTGCAAGAAGCTTACTAAAACTTTTCTAGGGAGTTTTGGAGGGAACACAAAATAGCAAGCTTCATGAAGTTGTAGCACTTGCCCACACTTGCACCTTAACGAATATTTAATGGTTAATCTTCTACCAATACATAAAGAACTG